>PVIW01003455.1:0-74232 GCA_004026585.1 Noctilio leporinus | reverse complement strand
AAGGAAGGTATACAAAGGGCCCAGAGACATATGAAAGAATGCTCAACATCACTAGTCATCAGAGAGATGCAAATTAAAACTACAATAAGATACCACCTCACACCTGTCAGAATGGCAATCATCAGCAAATCAACAAACAACAAGTGTTGGCGAGGATGTGGGGCAAAGGGAATCCTCGTACACTGTTGGTGGGAATGTAGGCTGGTGCAGCCACTCTGGAAAACAGTATGGGATTTCCTTAAAAAACTAAAAATGGAACTGCCTTTTGATGCAGCAATTCCACTACTGGGACTATACCCAAAGAATCCTGAAACACCAATTCCTAAGAACCTATGCACACCTATGTTCATAGCGGCACTATTTACAATAGCCAAGTGCTGGAAACAGCCTAAGTGCCCATCAGTGGATGATTGGATCAAAAAACTTTGGTACATATACACAATGGAATTCTATGTAGCAGAAAGAAAGAAGGAACTTGTATCCTTTGCAACAACATGGATGGAACTGGAGAGTATTATGCTTAGTGAAATAAGCCAGCCAGTGAAGGACAGATATCATATGATCTCACCCATTACGGGACAATAATGAGCAAAACTAACAACAAGCAAAGCAGAACCAAGTATATGAATGCAAGGAATAGGCCTTCAGTGGTCAGGGGGAATGGGGTTGGGGGGAGGAGGGAGGCAGAGGCAAGAAAGGGGAGCAGCTTAGACAAGAACCTAGTATAAAGGAACCATGGACATGGACAACAGGTGGGATTGACTTTGGCGGGAATGGGTGGGTGGGGAGGGGGACAGAGGGGAGCAAAAAGGGGATGGATGTAATACAACAACAATAAAATTTAAAAAAATAAAAAAGAAGCCATGGAGATAATACATGTACAGCTCCTGGCATGTAACAGAATAGCATTGTCTGGTGATAGCAGTTGCTGCCTGAGAATTTTAAAACCTTTTTATACTCTTTGATTCTTGGAGTTAGAACACTGTAGAGTCAGAACCCTAGGATCCTGAAACCTTAAACGTAGAACCTAAATAAAGCAGAGAGTCTGAATATTAGTTGGGGGCCTCCCAGACCCTTCAGGGGGTGGTGAAATTTCTTCTTGTGCCTCAGGGGCAGGGCTGCCACCACATCCAGTTGCTATGCCTCTAGGAGAGCCATTTGCATAAACTTTGCAATGAATGGAGCCCCCTAGGTGCTGCAGGATCCCACCACACAGGGGTGCCCTACTTTACCCCAGAGATGCCTGCTAAATGCCAGGGGGTTGAGGTCACCCCCACCACCTCTGCCTCCAGCAAAGCATGCTGGCTTTGTCCTGAACCACCCTGACTTGAATGTCATGAAATTCAAACCCTTATTTGGATTTCTTATTAAAAATAAAAATAAACCACCCCTTCCAAGCATTACTGAGAGTAAATTGTGCAGAAGTTTTGTAATGTTCCAGAGAAAGATTGCGTCTTGTGGCTCACAGCCTGTTGGCATCCAAGCAGACAATGGGGCACGTGTTCTCCCCGACCCCTGACATATCTCTCCCCACCCCATCTCCTCCTGCTTCCAGCTGTCTCTTCAGGAGCCAGAACTCTCCATCAGATTGCTACTCAAAGCCCTCGCCTGAGCATTTTCCCCACAAAGAAAGTTCCTTTTCTTCCCAAGAGGAGTTCTGGGCCGTATCTTTAGGTAGTCATTTTTGTGTACATCCTCACAGTTAGTACCGTGTACAAAACCTGGGACTCACTGAAGATTAAAATAATCTTAAAAAGAAGAGTCTTGGAATAAGTTAAGTATCACAAGTTTTCAGAAATCATGGAGATTTTTAGCATCCCCCAAATCTTACAATTGGAAGGGGTCTTTCATAAACTCCTGAAGTCCACACCTTATGCCACGCAGACATCTCTTCTACAATAACACGGCTGGCCACTGCTTATACTGCTTCTACAACATACATATGGCCTGGCCCCTCCGGTGAACACAGCCCTCCCTTCCACTAGGTGATCTTCTTGTTCCATTGTGCGATTAATCAGCTGCCCAGAGAAATGCCTGAGATGAGGAGGCTCATAACTGTTTTTTGTACCTATCATAATGCAGGTGGAGTGGGATGTTAGAGCAATAACCACTGACACCCAAGAGCTGGGATGTGAGTGGTCCCATTTATCATAATCATAGTGAGCTCAGATATGATTGGGGCAGGGTTGCAGCCAGAGGGTGAGGATAATGGAGGTGGCTACCATGTATTAATCAATAAGTTGTATTTTCTGTTCATTTAGTTCAAAATATTTGAAAATTTCTCTCGAGATTTCTTCTTCGACCCATGTGTGCTTCAGAAATATATTGTCTAATCTTTTGGTAATTTGGGATTTTTCAGATAGCTTGCTACGATTGCTTTCCAGATTCACCCCATTGGGGTCTTTGAGCAGATATTGAAGGACTTCTGTTTTTTTTATCTACTCTGATGATCTCTTCTTTCTATTTAAAAAACTATTTTATTTATTTATTTTCATGAAGAGGGGAAGGAAAGAAGAAAGAGAGAGAGAGAGAGAAACATCAATCAGTTGCCTCTTGCATACCCTCAACCAGGGACTTGGTCTGCAAGCTGGGCGTATGCCCTGACTGGGAATTGAACCGGTGACCTTTTGGTTTGTGGGACAATGTCCAACCCACTGAGTAACACCAACCAGGGCAACATTTAGAGCATTGGCATTAAAGTGGTTGTTGATGTAGTTGGATAAATATCTATCATATTTGTTACTTTTTATAATTTCATTGCCCTTTTCTTTGTTTCTATTTTTGACTTCCACTCTTTTTCTGCCTTTTGTGGTTTTACCTGAGCATTTCATCTGATTCCATTTTCTCTCCTTTCTTAGCTTATACTCTTTTCAAAACATTTTTTAATTCTTGCCCTAGAGTTTGCAATATGCATTTACAACTCATCCACTTTCAACTAACACTATTCTGCTTTACAGTCATGCAAGTACCTTATAATAACTAATATTTTAATCCTTTCTTCCCATTCCTTATATCATTGCTGTCATTCATTTCACTCATACATAATATGAAATAACAATTACATATGCCATCATTAAATACATTAAATACATCATTAAATAATTGACATTATTTTGAACAAACCTATCTGTTAAGCTCAATTAAGAAGGACTTCAAAGGTTTATTTTTCCTTCACTTATTCCCTCTCTGATACTTTTCCCTTTAACACGCAAATCCAAGTTTCTGACTTCTATCAACCTCCTCTTTGAAGTTCTTTGGACATTTCTTGAAAGACAGGTCTACCACAATGCATTCTTTTAATTTTGTTTGTCTG
Organism: Noctilio leporinus; assembly: GCA_004026585.1. Classification (NCBI taxonomy): domain Eukaryota; kingdom Metazoa; phylum Chordata; class Mammalia; order Chiroptera; family Noctilionidae; genus Noctilio; species Noctilio leporinus. The sequence continues at coordinate 70,919 of PVIW01003455.1, read as the reverse complement.
AGAAAGTCTTCAGTTCTCCTTCACTTTGAAGGAAATTTTGCAGAGTCCAGAATTCTAGTGTGTGGTATCCTCCTCTCAACACTTTAAATATTACACTTCATTCTTTTCTTGCTTACATGGTTTCTGAAGAGAGGTTGGATGTAATTCTTATCTTTGCTCCCCTGTAGATAAGGTGTTTCTCTGGCTTCTTTCAAGATATTTCTTTACCTTTGATTTTTCTGTAGTTAATATACAATGCTTAGATGTAGCTTGCTTTTTTCCCCACTGTTGGATGTTCTCTGAGCTTCCTGGATCTATGGTATGGTGTCTGACATGAACTTGGCTGAAATCTCAGTCATTACTCCTTCAAATATTGCTTCTGTCCCTTTCTCTTCTTCTCTTCAGGTACTCACAGTAAGTAGCTTACACCTTTTGCAATTGTCTCACAGTTCTAGGTTGTTTGGTCCCTTTTCTTTTCACCCTCTTTTCTCTTTGTTTCTCAGTTTGGGAAGTTTCTACTGTGATAGCCTCAAGCTCAGGGATTCTTTCCTCAGCCCTGTCCAATCCACCAAAGCTCATCAAAGGCATTTTTATTTCTGTAGGTATTTTTTATCTCTAGCACTTCTTTTTGATCTTAGAAATGCCGACTCTGCTTATGTTGCTTATCCGTTCTTGCAAGCTGTCTACTTTTTCCATTAGAGCCCTTAGCATGTATATCATAATTATTTTAAAGTTCCAGTTTGATCATTCCAACATCCCTACCTGATTTCGCTGTTTGCTCAAATTGTATTTGCTCTTTGATATGCCCTGCAATTATTATTATTATTATTATTATTTGTTGTTGTTGTTGTTAAAAACTGGGCATAATGTACTGGGGTAAAAGAAACTTCTTAAATGGATCTTAGTGATGCGGTGGTAAAGGTGTGGGGGATGGGAAGTGTTCTAGTCCTATGACGATGTCTCAGTATTTTAGTGAACCTGTGTCCCTGGATTGTGACCTTCACAGGTGTTTCTCAGCCCCTCCCCTCCCCCACTTAGGTGGGACAGGATGACTAGAGGGAGCTCGAGTTGGAGATTTCCCTTCCAGACAGGTTAGGCTCTGATAAAAACTCAATAGGTTAGTTCCTGGTAAACTGTTTCTGTTGAGGGCAGGTTTCGTAATGAAGAACAGAATGCTTGGCATATATCCATCCCACTGGCAGCAGAGGGGACTTTTCTCATATTCACTGCAAAGACCTGGTGAAGTTACTAGAGGTAAAATTCACAAGCATGTGGAGGTAGCCACGTGATTGGATCCTCTAGAATTTGAAACCCTCAGATTTGTCTACCTGGAGTCTCCAACGATTCTTCCGTCAGAGTTCAGCTTTTCCTGCCTAGTACTAGTTCCTGCAGAGGTTTCTACTCATGGATTTCTGCTCTGGCAGAAGATTCTTGTTATTCTCTGCCTTCATCTATCTGCCTCTCCACTTTTTGGTTCAGTGGCTTGCCCTGTGACCTCATTTCTCTGATGGATCTAAGAAGAGTTGTTGGTTTTTCAGTTTATCCAGCTTTTAATTTGTTTTTCATGTAGAGTGGTGACAGCCAAACTCCTAATGGGCAGACTGGAAACTGAGTATCTTGTTTTTACCAAACCACAGTTGTGTGCCCAACCGTTCAAAAGACCAAAACTCAAAATGTCAGGGTTTGGAGTAAAGAAAGGTTTATTGATCAAGACGTTGCCAGCCAAGAAGATGAGAGACCCAGTGGTGCCTCACATCCGTCCTGCTCACTGGGCTAGGTTAGAGGTTTCTAAGGGGCTAGGAAAAGAGGTACAGGTAAGCAGAAATCCTGATGGAGTAAGTTTTTATTGGTGGACCTTGGAATTTGGCCGTTTATGGTAAAGGGGCATCAACACTGGGTCTTCCTGGACAGTAAGCTCTTGGCTTCTGCAAGGGTGCTGGGGTTCAAGATCTGGCTGTGTCCTGGTCCTTTGGTTCTGCGGGGTAGAGACTGAGACTCTGGGGCCCACACAGCTAGAGATTAAGGGCTCTCCCCAGTGCCTGCATTGGCTGCATGACTTGCAGTTTTGGTTTGCTGTCTCTGAAAACAACTCAGTATCTTATTGAACAGGAAAGGACCCTTTTGAGCTGGTTCTGCTTTTACATTGCTATCATGTGTGGATGCCTATGTGAAGTAAGCACTATTTCAATCTTATCTCATTCGATCTTCACATCAGTCCTGTGAAATAGCAGCCTTACTCCATTGTGCAGAAGCGATGCTGCAGCTCAGCAAGAGCAACTGACTCCTTCAAGATGACACAGTTAGAAAAAAGAATGTGAACTTCAGTTTGTCTAGTTACACAGCCTGTGCGTGTCTCACCTGCCACGCCATCACCCACAACTAAGCAGATTCTGGAAAGGGCCTTCGGCACAGAAGCAGACACAAGTCAGAACTAGAAGCAGGGCCGGGGCCAAAATGGAGGATGGGACCCAGAGGGTAAGAAAGTTGTCAGGGCTCGTTGCTGGCAGGCCAAACCCCCGGTCTCTGAAGGGAAGCGCTAAATCCTGATTCAGCCCCTGCTGGCTGTGTGACCTTAGGAGAGTCTCTTTACCTCCCTCCATCTCAGATTCTTACTAAGTAGCCCAGCACCCGGAAAATAGTGATTACTCAAAAACAAAAACAAAAAAAAAGGAAGTTTTTGCTATTGTTGTTAGGTAATACTTAACATTGCCAGGTGAAGGGTACAGATGCTAACCCTTGTTTTTCCCTGGCCAGGCAAGATCAGTCCCTGGAGGAGAGGTCAGAGTGGCCAGAGACTCCAGCTAGAATGGCTGGGGAGGTGGAGGCATTGGCATCTCAGAGAGAAATCATTTTTATTGACAAAGATATAAGGAGATGCCGCAGCTCTGTCTCCCCATGGGGTGCACTTATTACCTTCTCTTCCTGGCCACTGCCCTCGTTGGTTGGCACCCAGTGCTTGAGAGGTTGAGCGACAATAGGATGAGTCCTCCCCTGGGGCCAGGAGGAAAACCTACATCCAGTTCAGAGCCAACCCTGACACTTCCTGATCAATCCCAATGCCAACTGCGATGACAGGAACTTCTGCTTCTGGCTAAGATGGAATAACAGAGACTAGAATTACTTTCCCATTGGAGATAATTAAAACCAAAAAACAAACAAACAAACAGAAAGTGGCACTCAAGATGTTGCACAGTAGGCAATGACAAACAGTGGTCACTGGGTGGAAAGAAAAATAGGTGAGTCCCTAGGACTGACTGGCATTTACCACCTGAAGAAAGTTCTCAGCGGTCGCATAAGAACAGGGAAATTCAGTAAAGTCTGGCAGCCTCCGAGTTCAGGAGACCGCTGAAAGTCTTGGGGAGGTGGAAGAGGTTTGAGCTTATACGGAAGAGAGCTGTAGAGAAGGAGCTCTGAAGATCTACAGGGGATTCCTCTCCATGAATCACTTGAGTATTAACCACCTACAAGTTGTATTCATTAACTTGAGTGTGGCAGAAGAACCACTCAAAAAGATATGAGGAATTAATGCTCAAAACTCATACAAGGTTGGGACGTAGAGCCTATTCCTGATAGTCTGATAGCTAGGGTGAAAAGTCTCATTACAGCCCTGGCTGGTGGCACAGAGGATAAGGTGCTGGCCTGTGAACCCAAAGGTCGCAGGTTCGATTCCCCAGCCAGGGCACATAACCAGGTTGCCAGCCAGGTCTCCAGCCAGGTCAGTAACTGGAGGCAGGTGAAAGATAACCATACACTGATGTCTTTCTCTCTCTTTGCCTCTCTCCCTTCCCCTCTCTCTAAAAATAATAAATAAAATATATTTTTAAAAAGTCTCATTACTGTATTAGAGCTAAGAAGGGTCTTGGCTGAGTACTGGGGAAAAGTAATCCTCTACTAAATACAGCTCTGGCCCCACCTGGGAAAAAGATTAAACTGTTTCTAGGTAATTTAATTACTTTGCAAAACAAAGCTCATGGTTATTTATAGAAATACAAACTATACAGAACCCAATAAGGTAAAATTCGCAGTGTCTAATCCAATCAACAATTACTAGACACTGGAAGAAGCAGGTGGAGGTAATCATCAATTGAACTGATGGTAGAATTAATAGATGGAAACGATGAAATGGATGTATTTCATATGTTTAGAGAGAAGAAAGATTGCTATGTAGGCACATGAAATAGTTAAGACAAAAAAGTGGTACTTTATTTTTTTTAAAGTAGGTGGAGCCCTGGCTGGTAGCACAGTGGATAAGGTGCCGGCCCGTGAACCCAAAGATCGCAGGTTCGAGTCCCAGCCAGGGCAACATAACCAGGTTGCAAGCCAGGTCTCCAGTCATGTATGTGGCTGGAGGCAGGTGAAAAGCAACCATACATTGATGTCTCTCTCCCTCTGCCTCTCTCTATTCCCCTCTTTCTAAAAATAATAAAATAAAATCTTTTAATAAAAAAAAATAATAAAGTAGGTGGGGTTTTGTTGTTGTTTTTGTTTGTTTGTTTGTTTGTTTGTTTTAATATTTTATTTCATTATTTTTAGAAAGAGGGCAAGGGAGAGAGGCAGAGAGGGAGAGAGATATGGTTGTGTTTCACCTGCCTCCAGCCACAGACCTGACTGGAGACCTGGCTTGCAACCTGGTTATGTGCCCTGGCTGGGGAATCGAACCTGCGACCTTTGGGTTCACAGGCCGGCGCCTTATCCACTGTGCTACCAGCCAGGGCTTGTTTGTTTTTTAAAGATTTTATTTAATTATATTTAGAAAGAGGGGAAGAGAGAGAGGCAGAGAGGGAGAGAGATATCAATGTATGGTTGCTTTTCACCTGCCTCCAGCCACAGACCTGACTAGAAACCTGTTTTGCAACCTTGTTATGTGCCCTGGCTGGGGAATCGAACCTGCGACCTTTGGGTTCACAGGCCGGCGCCTTATCCACTGTGCTACCAGCCAGAGCCTAAAAAGTGGTACTTTTAATTTTAAACTTGAATAAGATTCAATGAAAATTTATAGAGATGAAAACTATAATGCCTGAGATATAAAATACAGTGGCTGGAAATAATGATAGATTAGATATTGTAGAAAAGAAGATTAGTAAACTTGAAGACATAGTTTTTAGAAACTATGCAAAATGAAACAAGAGAAAAAAGACTTAAAAAGAAAACCAATTGTTAGTGATATTTAGTGAACTGTGGTATAACTTCAATAGCCAAAGAGTTATTTGTTCAATTAAAAAAAAGGCAATAAAAGACAAAATTGGAAAAAAAGAAGTGAAACCATATTTATAGACATGATTGATTAGAATATCCTATGGTATCTACAGAAAAAATACTAGAACTCATAAGTGATTTTAGCAAAATCAATACACAAATCTCAATTACATTACTACACACTAACAACAAATAATCTGAAATTGAAATTAAAAAAAAATTCAGTAGCATCAAAAGTATGAACTGTGTAGGGATAAATCTGACAAAGTATATGTTAAGATCTATACACTGAACATGATAAAATATTTCTAAAATAAGTTAGCACTGTCCATAAAAATCTGATAAATTTGACTTTATCAAAATTAAATGTTACTACTCTTAGACATTGTGAAGAAAATGGAAAGACAGCTAGCTACAGACTGAGGGAAAAAGATGACATGTTTCACAAGGGACTTGTTTGCAAAATTTATTTTAAAAATCTTACAAGTCAGCACTAAGCAAACAACCAAATTAAAATATGGACAAAGACTTGAGCAGGCACTTCACCAGAGAAAATAAATGGATGCTAATAAGGACATGAAAAAAGCCTCAATGTCATAGTTATTAGGGGAAGGCAAATTAAAACTATGATATGTTGCCACCACTGACCTATGAGAATGTATACATTTGAGAGGATTTGACCACACCAAACACCTGGTGAGGAAGTGAGCAGCCGGAATGCTCAGGTATTGTGGGTAGAAGTGTCAAATGGTATCGCCACTTTGGGAAAATCAGTTCGGCAGTTTCATAAAAAGTTGAACATGACCCGTGTTGTGACCCAGCCATTCCTCTCCTCGTTATTTACAGAAGAGAAATGAAAGCATTACAAAAACTTGTACATGAATAATCATGGCCACTCTACTTGTCATAGCCCAAACTTGGAAACAATCCGGGTCCCAGGGCCCAGAAAAAGTACAGGGTTTGTACTTTTTTAGATGCAGGCTTAAACCAGAGCCATGTGGAGTGTGGAGCTGGGGGATCAGAGGTTCTTAAACAAATCAGAATATGACAATGATGACTTTGGACAGCTAGTTCCCTGCACTTCAGTGTAGGGTAAAAGGCCCAAAGCACCATGGTAAGACCATGGTATCAGGAGCCCTGCCTGCTTAATCCCAGCTCTGCCACTTTCACTGTGACTGGAGCAAGAGAATTTGCCTCTCTGGGCCTCAGTTTTCTCACCTGTCCGGTGGACCTGGTAAGGACAGTACCCATTGTTGCAGGTGTTGTGAGGATGTGAGGGCCCAGCAGCACATGCAGAGGTTTCCTGCAGGCGTTTCACCTAGTCAGCCTCTGCTACCATCATCATCTTCATCCACCTCAGAGGATTCTTAGGGGGCTTTAACAGGTCACTGGTGCAAAGGGTCTGGCACAGGCGTTATTGGATAATGACCAAGCAGGCAGAGTGACAGGTGCTTTGCTGTAGGCGGTGGGAAGAGCAGTGAGACTCACAGGAAAGAGAGAAGAGTTCTGACTGACTGAGGGGAGGAAGGGTGTGGAAGGCTTCCTGAGGGAGGTGGCTTTTTCTGGGCTTGGGAGGATGTGTAGAAGTTCCCCTGTCAGAGAAAGTAGAAAGTAGAGAGATGACCTTGAGTGAGAGAGCCTGAGCATGTTGGGGCACCATGGAGCACTTTCATCAGGCTGCGGTGTCTGGGGTGTGGGGCAAGGTGTCATGAGGCTGCACCAGAGCACTGGGTCCAGGTGGCAGAAGATGTAGAGTGCTCTGCCCAGGGGTTAAACTGGCTCCAGTAGGTGAGAGTTTCTATGCCAGGCTGTGGAGCAGAATCACCAGAGGGACTAGAAGAAACATTGACTCTGTGGCCCCACCCAGCAACATTCTGAGTAGTGAGTCTTGGGTGGAACCCAGGAAATTTTGATGCCCAGCTAGATATGGGAACCCCTGCCATGGGGGAAGGGTGTCTCTAAGCAGGGATAGGCCCTATTGAAACACCAACCCAGGCTTCTAAGTTCCGAGCAAGAGCTTGAGAAGCTGGGGAGGACATGTAAGAGTCCTCTGATTCTGACCCCCAGCCCCCTCCATGTCTTTCCAGGGGAGCCCCACACTCAAAATGCTACATTTACTGCCCACAGATTTCTTATAAATATATATGTTTACATTACAACTTGGCAATTGAAGACAAAAGTGAAAGCTCGTAACAACTCAATTTGTAATAGCCCAAGATTGGAAACAACCCACATGTGCATAGATGAGTGGAAATATTCATATAGTGAAGTATTAACTCAGCAGTGAAAAAGAACGAGTTATTCATACAGGCAGAATGTCAAAACAAGCTGAAGGAAAGAAGCCAGAACAATAACAACAAGAAAGAGTGCCTAATGTGCAAAGTAATCTACGGTGCCAGAAAGCAGACTGACGCTGCTTGGGGTGGATGGTGGCGGAGCGATAGGAGGGAGGAGTCACCAAAGGGAATGAGCACCTTTTGCAAGTGAGAGATATGTTTCTGACTTTGCCGGTGGTGCTGGTTTTAAGTGTGTATACACATGTCAGGACTTTTCACATCGTGTAATTTAAACATGTGTTATTCATTGTATGTCAATTATATCACAATTAAGCTGTTTAAGATAATTGATGCCAGCTCTGCGTAGTCACAGACCAGTAAAGACCAGTAAAGTCTGGTCTTTACATAGCGCTCCTGCCCCATACCCTCTTCCTAAGGGCCAGGGCAGGTTGGATGATTACCACTCACGAGGTACTGTCTGCTGAATACGATAAGGAATTTTTCATGAACCCTCCCAACAGCTGGGAGGCAGTGCTATTATTATTAACTCTGTTTTACATGTGAGATCACTGACGTTCAGAGAAGGTAAGTCACTTCACTGAGGAAGTGTCACCTGAGTCCCAGCCCCGGGGGTTTACCCTTAACCTACTGCACTCTGGTCTGATTTGTCCTTATGATTATACAAACATTGATATTTGTGGAAAACATAATTCAAGTTGCTTTCAAGTAATGCCTATACCTCCTGAATACCCTCACACATCTAATGACTTTTATTTTCCATATTTTTAAATATATATGAAGACAGTGTGTTCACTACCATATTTAATAATGTACATAAACATTTGTTTTTCTTCCTCACAACCTTACATCTTTATGTGCAATCTTATTGTGTTTTACATAAAGAAAGACATGGAGAACAACTTTTACATACATGATTTTTTATGCTCAAGAAAAGTTTTGAAAAGTGGGAGACAGGGCACAAAGTGTTATGTTTTTTTCCTTTTTATCTTGACTTAAAAAACAAAACAAAAAAAACACAACTTGCCCTGGCTGGTGGCACAGTGGATAAGGCGCTGGCCTGCAAACCCAGGGGTTGCTGGTCCGATTTCCAGCCAGGGCACATAACCAGGTTACAGGCTGGGTCTCCAGTCAGGTCCGTGGCTGGGGGCAGATGGGGGCAGCCATGCATTGATGTCTCTCTCTCTCTCTGCCTCTCCTCCTTCCCCTCTCTCTGAAAATAATAAACAAAATCTTTTAAAAAACAAAAACAAAAAAACCACAACTCAACTTTTTCACTGTTTAGTGTAAGCTGGCACCTTCCTGGAACTCTAAACGGGACCCTGAAGTTCCTGTGGCAGCTGTCATTTATTTATTTATTATTTTTAATCACCAAACACACTTCTCCCTCTTCTCTAGGAAATAGCTCATTGCCCAACACCAGCAGTAGGTTCTGAAGGAAGGAAGGAAGGAAGGAAGGAAGGAAGGAAGGAAGGAAGAAAGAGAAAGAGAAAGAAAGAAAGAAAGAAAGAAAGAAAGAGAGAGAGAGAGAGAGAAAGAAAAGAAGGAAGAAAGGAAGGAAGAAAAAAAGTTATGATAGTTTTTAAAGCAATCCATGTATCCATAGTCATTGTCCAGACTTGCCCCTGAACCAAATCAGAGCCAGTGAAAAGTAAGAAGACTTTTTCTGGCATTCCTGAGAAAAAGAAGTGGCTCTCTTTTCCATGGGTGCTACCAGGGAGATTCCTCTTTCTGTAACAGAACAGGGAGGGACAAGAGGGCTTTTAGCAGAATGGTGGTGGGTGGTGGTGGGAAGCCTTCCACCTTCATTGCAGGCACAGGAGCAGTGAGAAGGCGAGACCCCTCCTCCATTCTTGATGATTTTTGAGCCACCAGAGCCAACTAACAGATTCCTTTTGTCTAAACCAGTTTTCATTTGGCCTAGACCAGTGTGGCTAAGTTGGTTGGGCATGGTCCTGTGAAATGAAAGGTCGCTGGTTCAGTTCTTTGTCAGTCAGGGCACTCAGGCTTGACCTCCATCATAGTTGTGGGTTTGGGTTTGGTCCTCAGGTCAGAGCCTGTGCAAGAGGCAAAATTGAAGTTTTTCTTGCACGCTGATATTTCTCTCCCTCTCTTTCTCCCACCCTATCTGTCTCTAAAAATAAAGAAATAAAACTGTTAAAAGAAAATGAACCAATTTCCATCTATGTATTTATTTGACCAATACATACTGACCACTTTCATGTGTCAGACACAGTTCTAGGAACTATTTGAGTTGGGTTTTCCATTTAATCTTACTCTACTCCTTAGTCATGAATGAGACGTCCAAGTCTTCTTTCTCGTGAAGAGCTTTTAGTGGCAAGAAACAAAGTACAGAGAGAAATCATAAGAAGTATAAGATGCACTAAGAATGTGTGTGGGGCACTGAGGCAAATGCTAGGACTACTGCAAAGACCCGACAGCAGTGGACCTCAGGAGATCTAGTTGGAGGTGGGCTCCTAAAAATGAGGAGTATGGTCCATCTCTAATCAGCGGTACTTCACGTCAGGTTCCAATGTCAAAAATCTCAAGTAACAACGACATCCTTAAGTAATTTATTCCCCAGACAAACTCTCTGGCTTCTTTACAGATTTCTAATAAGCAATCTCTGCTGGACCAATACTATTGGATTGGCCAAAAACAAGAGACATATTTTAAAAATTTCATCAACAACTGTATTGATTTGGGTATTTTGAGTATGTCAACTATCTCCCGCTCTTGGTTTCTAGTGGGTAGAGGCCCAGGGTGCTACTAAACATCTTCCATTGCATAAGACAGTCCCACAGCAAAGAATTATTTGGCCAAAATGTCAATAGAACCAAGAAACTTCACAAACTACTTTTGACAAGTTTAATCGGTCACAGCACCTTCTTCATACATTGCACAAATCTTACCATTTTTATTTTGCAATTCAGTTGTGTTGTTACCTCTTAAAATTGTAAAGCATAATACATCAAAAATGTTGCTTCTTACCCCTGGCTGGTAGCACAATGGTTAAGGCGCCGGCCTGCGAACCCAAAGGTCGCAGGTACGATTCCCCAGCCAGCGCACATAACCAGGTTGCAAACCAGGTCTCCAGTCAGGTCTGTGGCTGGAGGCAGGTGAAACGCAACCATACATTGATGTCTCTCTCCCTCTCTGCCTCTTTCCCTTCCCCTCTTTCTAGAAATAATGAAATAAAATCTTTAAAAAAAAATTTAAAAAAAAATGTTGCTTCTTTTCTTCCATCTTCATTGACCAATTTTGATAATTAAAAAAAAAAAAAAAAAAAAAAACATGCTGTTATGACAGCTCTCACAACACAATCTAATAAGATTGTTTCAAATGAAGTTAAATAAAGACAACTAAGCTCTGCTAGGGCCATCACAAAGAAAAACAAAAACAAAAACAATCTTTTTGGCAACCCAATACATAATCTATATATAGTTACTGGACAAAAATAGTCAACTCTTTCACATGAATGGTATGAAACTTCTTTCAAATAAAAAACAAAATTGATACTTCAAGCGCTAAATGCGCTTTCTCTTCCCTGGCTAAACTTCTCAAGGTCTTACTTTTTAAAATTTTATTGTTATGAGGCCCTTCTGCCACTGGTGACCGCAAGGCTAATCTTGGAGGTGGCTTTAGGTCTGAAAAGAAGCCTTTATTTTTATTGTTGTTTTTGTTAAATAGGCTTTATTTAGGTACAATTTACGCACAGTAAAATTCAGCACTTTCACGTGTGAAATAAGATGAATTTTGACAAATGTATGTAGTTGTGTAACCACCACCGCAACTGAGATATAGGACATTTCTGTCACCCCAAAAGTTTCCTATGACCCTTTGAAGTGAATCCTCTCCCCATCCTCCCAGCCCCCTGCCCCCAAATACTGACCTGCCTTCTGTCACTATGATTTCAAATTTCCTGAAATTTGCTATACTAAATGGAATCACACAACATACGTTCTTTGGTGTCTGCTTCTTTCATCCAGCATGATGATTTTGATATTCACCCCTATTTTTGTGTATAACAACACTTTGTTTCTTTTTATTACCAAGTAAATGTCGTTATGGATATACCACAGGCTGTTAACTCATTAACCAGTTAATTGGCATTTGGCTTATTTTCAGTTTGGGGCTATTGTGAATAAAGTTGCTGTCAACATTCACTTACAGTCTTTGGGTAAATACCTCTCTTCATAGACATCTCTTGGATAAATATCTAGAATTGGGATTGCTGAGTTTTAAACTAATTCTATATTTACCTTTACAAGAAACTGCCAAAATGTTTTCCTAAGTTGTACCATTTTACATCCCTACCAGCAGTGTATGAAAATTCCAGTTGTTCCACATCCACATCCTTATCAACATAAGGATAATTTTTTAAAACATTTTAGTCATTCTAATGGCTATGTAGTGGCATTTCATTATGATTTAAGTTTGCATTTCTCTAATGACCAATGATATCGAGTATCTTTTTGTGTGTTTATTAGCCTCTCATGTAGCTACTTTGGTAAAGTATCTGCTCAAATCTTTTGCCTATTAAAAAAATGGGTTGTCTTCTTACTCTGAGTTGTAAGAGTTCTTTATATATTCTGGATAAGCGCCCTTTATCTGATATATGTTCTGCAAATACTTTCACCCATCTGTGCCTTACCTTTTTATTTTTTTTAACGGCATGTTTCAAAGAGCAGAGTTGTTCATTTTGATAAAATTTAATTTATCAAAATTTTTTTCTTTTATGGTTTCTAACTTTTGTGTCTTATCTAAGAAATCTTGGCTTAGCCCAGGGTTTCTCAGTTTCAGTATTATTGTTATTTTGGGCCAGATAATCCTTTGCTGTGGGAAGCTGTGTTGTGTATTGTAGAATGTTTAGAAGCATTCTGCAGTGTATTTTTAATAAAACAAGTTCTTACTAATTCTGAGCCTGTGAACTTTCCCCTTCACCAGTAGGAAGCTTTAGGATCACCAGAAATAGGAGTTCTTGGACTTTCACTTTTACAGCTCAAGGTGGGTACGACTTGACCACCATCCAAGTTTCACTTCATTCTGGCTACTTTAATTTCTCTTTTCAGTTATTTGAACAGGCTCAGATCTCTGGATGTCTTCATATTGTGGCTTCTTTGCCTCTAGTTTCCTGTCATTTTTTTTCTCATGTTTCCCTGTTCAAGTTTCCAAATGTGATAATCTGGTTTGGCCCATTTCACTTTTTCCCTCTGTGTCATTGGTTGTCAGGGATCCCTGACTGTGTGGTCAGGTTCCCCTTGAATCCACTTTGTTCTGTCCACCAGGAACAAGGTTCCATGGTCCAAATGTGCCTACTTGGGCTGTGGGGGTTGAAAACAGAGCAATCCCCCTTGAAAGGAGTATGACGAGTGAGGCCCTGTGATGGCTCCACCTCCTTAATACGGCTCTTCATCCAACCTGTGAGAGAAAGCCAAACCCCATTTTTAGGCTTGGCACTGATTATCTCCCTCTTCCCTTCCAAGTCCTCTCACCCCTTTCTCCGCTCATTTGTAGTCAGCACTGAAAAGCCCAGAAAATCCATGCACTCTAATCTGAGCGTTTGGCAGGCGAGAAAACTGGCCTGGAGAGCTCAAGTTCATGTAGAGGCAAATATAGGTGTCCTGATTTTCCCAGGTTAGTGTTTTCCCTACTAAGTGGCACTTGGTCCCAGCAGGCGTACCCACCTCCCATTCCCATTGGGAGGCTCATGGGGCTGAGAAAATTGTGCTACAGTCTCCAACGGAGGCAGCAGGGGCCAAGGAGCAAGTGGCAACTATGACCCAGCCCAGGCTGTGGGGGAAGGTGTCCCATCCCACCCAGAGTCAGGCTTTAGGGTTTAGTGGATGAGAACCTGAAGTTTAAGTCCAAATTTGGCTAGGAGAGAACAGGTACACAGGCAGGGGACTGGCTGAGTTGGAGCTAGACCCATAGACCTAGATTGGTTTTCTGTGGTTGTAACAGATTAGCACAACCTGGGTAGCTTAAAACAATAGAAAAAGGTGTTGCCTCATGGTTTTGGAGGTTGGAATTCTGAAAGCAAGATACTGGCAGAACGTCACTCCCTCGCTGGGCTCTGGGGAAAGACCTGTTCCCTGCCTCTTCCAGCTTCTGGTGGCTGCAGATGTTCTTGGCTTGTGGCCACACAACTCCAACCTCTTTCTCTGTCTACATCACCTTTCCCTCTGAGTATGCATGTCTTCTTCTCTCACACACACTTACAAGAACGTGTGTGATAGCATTTATGGCCCACCTGGACAATTCAGGACATGCTCTCCTCAAGATTCTTGAGAAGAATCTTGCCATATAAGGTAACACTCACAGGTTCCAGGGATTTGATGTGGATATTTCTGGGGGGACCGCTTTTGTTGTACCATGTATCTCACCACCCCACACCGCTACCCTGCTTTCAATGGTCTCTAAGCTGTGGGCGAAGGAGCAGCAGGTCAGGATTCCTTCCTTATTCCTCCTGGGAGTAAAGCAGACACTGGAGGTTGTCAAGAGAGAGGACAGCTAAGGTTCTTCTTACTTACGTAGGCACGACATTAGTTTGGGCTGCCATAACAATATACCACAGACCAGGTGGCTTAACCGACAGAAATGTATTTTCTTACAATTCTGGAGGCTAGAACTGAGATTGAAACTGAGGGTCCTTATGACTTTAACTAAGTTTAGCTTTAAATTATACCTAGACTTTCCCAGGGATAGTCAGCAACCCCTAAGGCAGCAGAGGAACAGCGGTCCAGACCTGACTGATAATTACAAGGTACAGGCTCCTGGCAGGCTGAAGATAATGTCTTGACCTGAGTTATGTTTCAGTTCCTGAGTCCTAAGGTGGAATGACCCTCTGGCTAGTTTTCCATTAGACCAGTCAGAGCAACACCAGAACAGATTTCTGAACTGTCTTCAAGACCTCAAGAAATTATTTATTACCCTTCCTTTACCTCTGACATGACCCCAAACCTTCTAATCCATGGTGTCTTATGATTTTTGCCCTATATAATATGTAACTTACATGTCCATCAGGGAGTTTAGGCTTTTGAGCATTATCTTCCCATTCTTCTAGATGGCCCTGTTCATAATAAAATATTGATACTCTTCCTTGTGCCTTCTAAGTTCTTCTGGTGGAGCTAATAACCAGATGAACAGAAACAGATTACCAGGAGAAAGTAAACGTTTAATACATGCGCATGTGGAATTCACAGAGACATGATAAATCCATGAAAATTCTAAAGACAGTGAGGGAACATTGGGTGTATAAGACATTTTTGGACAAGGGAGAAGTGGAGGAGGACAGGGTGTTAGATTTCAGAAGTGAGAATGGCCATTTACAGGGAGTTGAAGAAGAGCAGGACACTCCTGGCAGGAAAGTCCTTGCTAGGCAATTCAGAAAAGAGAGCACCAAACAGGTATTTAACCAACAGGCACCTGCCTGAAGCCCTCTTATTTACCAAACGTTATTCAAATTAGACTAGGGCAGCATCCTAAGACCTCCTTCCTGAAGCAGGTTTCTTTGTCTGAATCTCTCAGGCTGGAAAGGGGGCAGAGTCAAAGGTTCCAAGGCTTTTATTTCTTAATAAGTAGCAGAAAATCAATACCCCCCAAAGCAGCTTCAGGAAAGCAGACTTTTGATGCCTTCATCTCTCTAGTAAACAAAATGCTTCCATTCATCATTTAACCATTCAATGAGCATTTACTTCTGCTCCCTGTGCTTGGCCACGAGTTGGGCAATAGCAGGCACAGAGAGATGGGGGAGAGCCAATTCCTGCCCTGGGAGAACCCCACGTGCAGGGGTAAAGGCAGACGTAAGGGGAGGAGTGGCTAAGAGTGTGACAGGGTGAAGAAAGCTCCCTGGGCTCTGAGGGGGAAGAGATGAGTAGAGACCCGACATTCAGTAAAGCAGAGAAGGCATTTTTGTTTCCATTTTTACACAAGGGAACTTGGGCTGAGAGAGACAGGACCACCTAAGGCCACAAACCAGGAAGTGGCCAGGTCTACCTGCCTTATCTTTATCACAGTTTGCCTCACACTGTAGCAGACACTGGGATGGAAGATAGGAGGAATCTGAGCCAGACACGGAAGATGCCTGTGAAGCGTTTTCAGGCTGGTTGGTGGGAGGAGGTCACATCAGAAATCCACTAGGAAGAATGTTCACCAAGCACAGCCACCTGGTGGATGTCAGCCCGTGGACTAGGGGCAGAATCAAGCACTTCCTGGGCCCTGGGGAGCTGCAGCCTGATGGGGGTTGATGAGGCTACACACCGAGGTCAGAGCAGTGACAGTCCCCAGGAAGTCCCAGCCTGGACCTGCAGAGGGTTTCCAACCCACAGGAATTCTTGGCCTAGAATGTTCATTCAGCCATCCCCTCATGTTCTTTCATTCAGTCACCATGCGGTATTGAGAGCCATCTGTGTACCCAGCCCTGTGTCTGTTTGAGGAACCTTCCCAACCTCTTTAAACACCAGTCCTGAGCCCTCAGCTCTGGGGGCTGCAGCCCTGTGCCTGCATTTGTGTATGTACGTGACTGTGGCTCAGGGACGTGGTCTCACTTCCCTCTGGCTGACCTACAGAAGACTGTAGCAGAGTATCTGGCGGCTCTGAGCTTCTCTTGGTCGATCCCAGCATTCCCTTTCCAGGAATGGATGTTCTGAGCCAGGTTTCAAGAGCAGTAGGTTTGTGTGAGCACAAGGACTCCATTCCCTAGATCCACTGGTCAACCCCAAAGCTGAAGGGCAGAACTGGAGGGGCCCAGATCCCAGGGATGACTGTTCCCCACTGTACTGATGAGAAAACTACGCCCATCCCCTACAATTTAGCTCTTAGTTCTCCCAGGGCCTACACACCTAACCTGGGAGGTCCTCTGGCCTCCATTTCAATGCTTTGATGGGAGGATGGGCGGTCTTGCTGTCATGGGCCAGATGGTGGGCCTTATGGGAGAGGGGCAGCCGCTCCCATTTCAGACGACATTCCCTTCTAAAGTGCTTTTTGATCGCCAGTGAGCATGGCCCAATTCTCCTCCCAATTCTGCCCCAGGATTGCCCTGCATGGAGGACAAAGAGCTGTGTGTGGGGGCTGGGGGTGGGGGAGTGAAGAAGCTGGATAAATACTAAAGGATCGTTCTAGGATTCAATCTCCAGCCCTTCTTGACAGTTGGGATCTCTCGAATGGTTCCTAGGGGCACGAACCAACCACTGCAAGTATGAGACTGGGGAGGGGATGACACGGGTCTGTGGGAGTACACACATGCACGCATAAGCGTGGGTACCCGTGCGTTTGCGGGGTTATGAGCACTAGACGGGTGTCCTGTGGGCACGGGTGCCGCCACGAACGCTCCAGGATTTGGCCTGCCCCTCATCTCCCGCAGCGCCACCACGCCCCCTTCCTCTGATGTGGACAGAATAGTCTTGCATAAAATGCCACTTGGAGGCCAGTCCTTTCAAGTGGATTCCTCCTAGATAAGGCATTCCGGAGCGCAGGCAGGAACTGCATGCATGAACGTTCTTGCCGATCGAATTCCGCTTAGAGGCCTGGGGCGGAGGGCTCGTCCTCCCTGCGGTTTGGGGTGCGGTCGGGCGCGCCTGAGTACCGGGGAGCAGTGCCCTGGCCTCTCCTGCAAAACACGGATCTGTGCACTTCGCAGCTCCGTCGCCCCCGCCCCCAGCCGTGGGCTGCTCCCTGCGGGACCTGGGCTGGCCCCTTCCTTTGTCTTGCTACAGATTTCCGCCGCCCCACGGGGGTCCCGCCGCCCTCTCGGGCCCTGGGGGCTGCGGGAGGGAAAGCTTAGACCGAGGAGCAGGTTCGGGCCCAGGCAGCGCCCTTCCCCCTGCCTCTCCGTTTGCTGGGCCCCGCAGCCGGCGGGCTGCAGGGCCGGGCGGCGCCCGGCGGGCGACACTGGTCTTTTGTTACCTGCCCGGCGCCTTGCAGACGAGTGCTACGTGCCGCCCGGGCGGCCGGGGCGGGCGGGGCCGGGGGAGCCCGGTTCCCCTCCTCCTTTTCCCCTCCTGCAGCCCCGCCCTCTTCCGCCGCCCGGGCCCGGGACCTTCCGCGGCATTCCTGGGAAACCTGCCGCCGCTCCCCTCCCTCTCCGCCCATCGGGGGCCCCTGCCCTCGCGCCACCTGGGTGAACTGCTCGCCCACAATGACGGAAGCCACCTGCACGTTGCATTCGTGGTTCGGATCACCTGTCCTTTCCCACCCCCATGTCCTTTCCCACCCCCATCGCCTGACAAACTGGAAAGCTTCCTCTGACTCCCAGTTTTAGTCACTTTCCTCCGGGTGACCTCTGTGTCTGATTACTCTTGCCGGGGCTTGCCACCCCTCAAGGGCCAGGGCAGGGCCGAGCACCCTCACTCTCCAGCAGGTGTCTTCAGTGGGGGAGTGAGTGAGTCACGTTGGAGACAGGAAAGAAAACCCAGTTTCCTGAGCCCGGCGAGGCCCTGTACACTGCCGAGCAGTTGCCTCAGCTTGTCTGCCCTTGCCATTCACCCTTCCAGGAGACCCTTCATTTACATGACAGGCTCAGCCAGAACCTCAGGCCTCCCAGCCCTTGCTCAGGCTGTTCCTTCTGCCTGAGCCGCTCTCCAGCGGCAAGTGCAAACCAGACCCTTCTGAGGCCCATCTCTCCTGGGGAAGCCATACCTGGCCCTTGGACTTTCGTGGTGATCTGGGCACCTGACTTTCGTGCTTTACACATAAGGCTGCATTTGCCCCTCATTGTGATCCTGCAAGAGAGTGAGGGGAGAGCCTGCAAATGTTTGACCCTAAAACATGCTCTTCCACCTGACACTTGCCTTCCTCTCTCAGGCCTCCCCCAGGGTCAACGTTCCCCTGAACTGCTCCCCACCCCCCTCCCTTTCAGGCCGGAGCAGGGCAGGGCTGGGATTCTTGCACTAGGGCAGGTCAGGCTGGGGCCCCTGTGGCTTTGCACCTGCTTGAGGAATTTTTAGGGGCGAATGTGCAGGGCGTGGTGAGAGACCTGAGTTGAGGGCCCGAAGGAATGTGGGTCTTCAGGATGGAGACCCAGCAAAAGGTGGGGGGCTGGGAGAGCTGGTTTCCCAGGCCCTGGGAAGCAACCACTAGTTTGAATGATAAAGGTCCCCTGGGGAGCCGATGGAGGCACAAGAGGAGAGGAATGTGGATGGAGGAGGGTCGGAAGGGTGGGAAGGAAGCTGCCCCTGGGTTCCCATCTACCTCGGCCCTTTCAAGTCCTGCTAAATCCATAACAATGAGAGGAACTGACCCATGGACACTCTGGGCAAATGTGTAATTCACTGAGGAAATATAAAAACTTTACGAAAATGTTAAATTCCAAAGTACAAATGAAAAGATGCCCGCTTTTGTGACCTATAGAATTGGCCAAGATAAAAATGACGAGGACACCAGATGTTGGTGAGGAAGCCTGTGACTTTCTGTGCAGAGGTAAATCATACAGTGTTTCTGCAGGACTATTTGACAGTGCATGCAAAAACTTTTAAAAGAGTTATATTTTGATTTAGCAATTCTACTTCCAGAATATTCCTGAAAGTCAAAGTTTATTATCCCAGACTTATTTGTAGCAGAGGAGAATTGGAAATTCTCTAAATGTTCAATGACAGGGAATTGGTAAGTAGATTATACCACGTTCATATATGGAAGGTTGTGCAGAAATTAGACACTAGGTACTTGGTGAATATTAAAGCTATGAGGAAACACTCAAGATATGCTGGCCAGTGAAAAAGGGAATTGAAAATAGCATGACTACAATTTTAAATTAAAAAAAATGATTTTGTTAATTATTTTTCAGAGGGGAAGGGAGAGAGGCAGAGAAGAAGAGAGACATCAATGTATGGTTGCCTTTCACCTGCCTCCAGCTACGGACCTGGCTGGAGACATGGTTTGCAACCTGGTTATGTGCCCTGGCTGGGAATCGAACCAGTGACCTCTGGGTTCACAGGCCAGCGCCTTATCCACTGTACCACCAGCCAAAGCAGCATGACTACAATTTTATATAACATCTATGTATATAATTAGATACAATATCTCTCATTCACAGTGGTGGACTGGGTGCTCTAACCTATGCTAAGAACTTGACCCAGACTCTCATTCAAGCATCACAGCAGCCTTGAAAGGAAGGGAATTCTAGTAACCAAATTAGGGAAAAAGAATCTGCAAAGAAATTCACCAAAGGTTAAGTATGAAATGAGAAGGCATGAGTTGTCCCCCACCCCAGATTGCACTTCCAGGTAGGATGTGTGCTTTCAATTTTCTTCTTTATACTTTCTGATCTTTTCCAAATGTTCTTCAGTAAAAGACTCTATTAATAAAAACATTGGAAATGTTAAAACTACAAAAAGCTTTTGTTCAACCATATCTTCAGCATCACTTCTTCTTGGGATGGGTGGGCTACTGTAACAATGTACCAGAAACAGGGTGGCTTACAAAAAAAAATAAACAGCCCTAGCTGGTGGCTCAGTGGATAGGTGCCAGCCTGTGAACCCAAAGGTCGCTGGTTCAATTCCCAGCCAGGGCACATGACCAGGGTGCAAGCCAGGTCTCCAGCCAGGTCCATAGCTGGAGGCAGGTGAAAGGCAACCGTACATTGATGCTTCTCTCCCTCTCTTCCTCCCTCCCTGCCCTTCTTTCCAAAAGTAATGAATAAAATCTTTAAAACATAATAATAAACAGAAGTTTATTAATTTCACAGTTCTGGAGGCTAGAAGTCTGAAATCAAGCTGTTGGCAGGGTCTTTCCTTCTGTGGCAGGGTGGATCTGTTCCAGGCCTTTGTCTCACCTTTTACAGCCTCTGGTATTCCTTGTCAGTTTCTCTGTAGGGGTCTTCACATCATCTTCAAGCCTTCACACTGTGCCCTCTGAGGTGAGTGAGGCCTTCACAGGGGTGAGGGTCCCCTGGACTTGCTTCAGTGTGTGTGACCTCAGGAAGGTAGTTAGACGTTTTGGACTTCACTTTCCTCCTTTGCAGAATGGGGCTGATATCACTTAACCTTCCAGGGCTGTGAATGAGGTGACAGGTGAAAGTGGCTTTCCTGGGCCCAGTCTTTCTCAGGAAGTGGCCTCTTTTTCCCAGCTCAGCTCAACGGGGGTGCAGATGGGGATGGGGGTGGCTGGGAGAACATTGGCCCAGGGCCAGTCATTTAGGGCTTGCTTCAAAATCTAGCCCTGTCCGTAACTAGCTGCACGGTCCCTCTGAGTCCCAGTCTCCTTGTTTGCTGTGAGCTGTTGTGGTTTACTTTCTCTGGGACATGGGACCCTAGGAGCGGGCCAGGAAAGAGACTGGTGGAGCTGTGACTGGGAAAGCCAGTGCAGGCAAGGATGTTGTGGAAGCCTGAAGGCAACAACTGCAAATATCAGCTTATTGTGTCCAATGTAGATGTCTTCCCTGTTAGGCAGTTCTCCTTGCACTCCACAGCCTGGATGAGACCCCACTTCCCTCCATTCTGGGCTCCCACAGCTTCCTTGTCTACCCTCTGTCCTGGCATTTTGACGGCCTCTCTAGGACTAAATAAGGCTCCTGGAAGAAAGAGACCAAGACCTCTGTGTGAATGGAAAGTAGTAAAACTCAGTGCTGGCAGTGTTGCAGGGACATGCGCATACATACAGTGATGTGGATCGAGATGATCTTTCTAGATAACTCTCTGGCAGTGCTTGTTTAAAGCAACACACTTAAGTATAAGCTTTAGCCAAGTGAAACCAGTTTGGGGAATGTATTTCAAGTACATAATGGAAAGGGGAAAACAACTTACTTGGATAAAGATGTTTTGAGCAGCCCTGGCTGGTGTGGCTCTGTTGATTGAGTGCCAGCCTGCTTCCTGAAAGATCGCCAGTTTGGTTCCCAGTCAGGGCACATGCCTGGGTCATAGGTTGGGGGGCGTGTCAGAGGCAGCCCCTTGATTGATACTTCTCTCTCACATCAATGTTTCCCTCCCTCTCTTTCTCCCTCCCTCTTCTCTCTAAAAATCAATCAATAAAAAATATTTTTTTTTCTTTTTAAATGTTATTGTTGTTGTATTATATCCATCCCCTTTTTACTCCCCTCTGTCCCCCTAAAATTTTTTTAATGATATTTTGAGCCAGTTATAGTATTGTGGAAAAGTGTGGAAATAACAGAACAATGAGTGGTAGATTTGTATGCACTGTAACAATTTCGTGGTCCAGCAAATATTAACTGTGTACAGAGCATGTGTCAGCTCCTAAATTCTACCCTAGGAACCTTGGGATCTCTGCCCTGACTGGTGGGTAGAGAATTATGACAAGAGAAGGGAGGAAAGTACATGTGGAGGAAGTAACTCCGAGGGTAGGAAGGTCAAGAGAGCTCCTTGTAGGAAGAGACCCCTGAGATGGTTTTAGGCAGACAGTGGTGGGAAGGAGAAGGACTTTCCAAGCAGGGATAACCTAGACAAATTGCAGGCATGGCTGGAGGTGGGTGGGGGGAATAGGTTCAGGGTCAATGAGGCTGAAAGCTCTGGCAGGGGCCTGAAAACTAGTTTGAACTCACAGGGGAGGGGAGCCAGCAGAAATCTTTGAATTGGTGAGCAAGACCATGGTCTCTGCGATTTAGGAAGCTCATGAAATAGTAGTTTGGAGGATGGACTGGGGAAGCCAAGAGGCAGGGAGACCTGGTGGGAGCCTCTTGCAGGGTTTAGGTAAGGACAGGGCGATGAGCCCTGGGGACAGTGAGGGGGAGCAGGCTCATGAGGTATTTGGGAGTCAGGAGACACAGTCCTTGGTGATTGGCAAGATGATTGGGACAGGCAGAGGCAGGTGTGTGGCTGGTGGTGCCAGTCACTCAGCAGGGAACACAGGAGGAGGAACCAGTTTGGGGGAGATAAGGTGAATCGATTGGTTTGGGATCTGCAAAGGGTTGGAGGAAGAAGAAGCACTCTGGAAAGGGTCTTGAGAAAGATACAAAAGATGGAACACCAGTCTCATCTGTCGCAGAAGCCCAGGCAGGAGAGTGCATAAAGGGGAATGTGAGCTCCAGTCAGCCCAAGGCTTTCTGGGTGATAGCTTCTTTCTTCACCCAAGGGCTTCGTCATTCTGCCTGCCCTCCAGCAGTATTGGGAGCTTCAGATGAAACACTGGGGAAATGCTCTTTAAACTGCCCAAGGTAACCTTTGGCACAGCTCTCTCAAGTCTCAGGCCTTTCCCGGGGTTGGATGGTTCTGTTTTCTCTTGTCTTTGGTGGCTCCTTGGCTCATTCTTTCTTCTCCAATCTTTCACTTGTCTGTTCTGACTTGTTTTATCGCTGCTGTCAGTCTGTGGCTGGCCCATCCAGCCGGTATTCACTGAGTCACCTGTTCAGCTCTGATTTACTGAGGGTGGCTGTTCAGGGACCGCCCCTTGCTCCACTGCATCTCTCCTCTCTTTCTTGTATCTTCAAGCTCTTCCTTCTTCTCTACCATCCTTTTTTCCCCCCTCCAATAGGCTCAAGTAAATGTCTACCATAATTTAAACAATAACAAAATTCCCTCTTGTACCACCCCCACCCAGCTCCCTCTCCATCTGCATGCCTTCTTAACCAAGTCTCTCACATAATTAACTACATTTCTCCTCTCCCCTTTGTCTCGTCATTGTTTGCAAGCTGGCTTTGATCCCCGCCTGTCCAATGAAACTCTTTGCAATGATCATTGTCGTGGGCTGAATGCTGACCCCTACAATGCTATGTCTAAGTCCTAAGTCTTGGGACCTGCGAATGCGAACTTATTTAGAAAAGGGATCTTTGCAGATATAATTCAGTTAAGGATCTCAATATGAGGACATCTTGAATTTAGAGTGGGCCCCACATACAATGACAGGTGTCTTTATAAGATCAAGTCAGAGGGAGATTTGAGTCTGAGGCAGAGAAGCAGGCACTGTGAGTGCACAGGCAGAGATTGGAGGTATACAGCTACAAACCAAGAAACACCTGGAGGATCAACAGCCACCAGAAGCCAGGAGAGAGGCATGAATCAATTGTCCCTTAGAGGCGCAAATGAAGCCAACTCAGTAGACACCTTATTTTAAGATATCTGGCCTCCAGAACTGTGAAACAATAGATTTCTGTTTGTTTGTTTTTTTTAAATTTATTTAACCATCCAGTTTGTGGTAATTTGAATGAATTCAGTAATAATGATAGCATCCAATGTTCATGGAGGGTCTACCCTGTGCCTGGCACAGTTCTAAGTGCTTTTTTTCATTTAATTCCCCCATCGACCCAATGAAGTAGCCATGCAGATACAAAAGCAATGTCAACATAATTGAGTTATCGAAGGGCTGCTATCTCTTTGATGTAGAAATCAAACATTCCACCTGAGTGATATGTCTTATTATTTTTCTCTCTTTTAAATAAGGAGTTTGAAGACCAAAAACTTACATAATTTGTTCAAGGTTACATAATGAATATGTAATGGAGCCAACCCTGTTAATTCCTGTGGGTGTTGTTAAACACTTTGCACTTCTTCTAAGGCCATCGGTGGAGAAAGAGCTGAGTAGACTGACCTGGAGCTGAGTTTTGTACAGTTGGGGGAATGGAAGGAGCTACAGGACAGTGAATTTGGGGGAAAAACCTATGGGGTTGGTAGGGTAGGTCTGGCTTAGCGAAGAAGATTGGAGGCCTTAATGACCTCATAGGGCTGATGTCCTTGGAGAAGAGTATGAGAGGCGAATGTCTGTGGAAAAGAGGAACAGAGGTTGCTACCTCAAACTATGCCTTTCTGGATATTAATTATTATAAGCAGGTTATTTTAAGGAATAGAGGACTCAAGAAAACCTTTGATCATCCCCATAACAGCCTACACAATTTCAGAAGGAACCTGCTGCAGAAACGTCACGTTCATCACAGACAAGTGTCGTTTAACTGAGTAGTGTAACAGACAAGAGAGAACCCAGCAAGTCCCTTTGGTTTAAGGTCCATTGTTAAAGATGACCCAGCAAACATTTGTTTAACAAACAATAGTTTTTCCATGGCCCATAAATTGCCTTCCTCCCCTTTGATGTTCCAAACCCCCACCCTGGTTTCACCATAGCTCAAGATGGCAGATAAGCCTTAATTCTTATGAAATCCCCACATGGACATACGTAATGTTCATCTTTCTCATCTTTCTCAGGTCAATTTGATGATTAGACCAGTCAGAAGAACTAACTGGGAAAAAGCAACGACATTTCTCCTCCCCCACAGTTGGCCAGCCAGGAGACGTCATTGGCTGGACACTGTTTACACTGGGACTGCTGCTGCTGCTATGATCCGGTGACCTCTCATATTGGCTGGTGGAAGGTAAGAGTTCTCACCATGTTAGCCTTCTCCAGATCTCCATCTGTGGGATCTGGTGGATGTGAAAGTGGTGAGATTAAAGCAGCCAGAGAACTAAGAAGAAGAAATAAGGAAAAATGTCCCCTCTTCCACAGTGGTGCCTCCCTGGAAACAGTGGAGTTTAAAATTCCAGAGTTGGAGCAGTTCTGGGTGATGATTAGGTCTAGCTGTGGCTGAACCTCAGGAGTGATGGGGGCTACGGGAGATTGTGGGCAGATTCCACTAGGTCAAAGAGCCTAGACGCAGCCCTGGCTGGTGTAGCTCAGTGGATTGAGTTCTGGCCTGAGAAGTAAAAGGCCACAAGTTCAATTCCTGGTCAGAGCAGATGCCTGGGTTTCCAGCCTGGTCCCCAGTTGAGGGTGTGTAAGAAGCAGTGGATTGATGCTTCTCTTACACATCAGTGTTTCTCTCCCTCTCTTTCTTTCTCCTTCCCCTCTCTCTCTCTAGAAATAAAGAAATTAAAAAAAAAAAATTTTAAAGCAATCATTCTTTGTGCTTATCATGAAGTAAATGGAGCCGGGGCTGGTTCTTGGAAATAAACAAGAGATGCGAAAGCCAGAAGGGCTTCTAGGGAACAGGTCCAGGAAGAACAAAACTGCGGAAGGGTGACCGTGGAAGTTTTCTGAACTAGGTAGGGCAGTGCTTCTGAAAGTCCTTGCCAGCCCCAGAATGCATTGCAGAGGACAGGTTGTGAAATAGGACAGAGGGATGCAAGGTGGAGGCTGTGCAGTGGGGCAGAGGGGATGGGAAGATGAACAGGAGGGCATGGTCTGGAGAAAGAGTCTTTCGGAGTTTGAATGGAAAGTGTTTGGTAACTGATTGGGTCAAAGAGGGGCAGGGGAAAGGGAAAGAATATCAAGAAGATGGTGCATCTCAGACAGGAATTAATAACATCTCCAGGACACGTCTTGTTCAGGGAGCCTCAAAAGAGTAGCACCAAACCTTTTTGAACATTAGTCACCTGGGTTATCCCTACATTTTGTATCCTTAAAAACATTATTATACCTGGCTGGCGGCACAGTGAATAAGGCGCTGGCCTGCGAACCCAAACATTGCTGGTTAGATTCCCAGCCAGGGCACATAACCAGGTTGTAAGCCAGGTCTCCAGCCAGGTTCGTAGCTGGAGGCAGGTGAAAGGTAATCATGCATTGATGTCTCTCTCCCTCTCTGCCTCTCTCCCTTCCCCTCTCTCTGAAAAATAATAAATAAAATCTTTAAAAAACCCAAAACAACCATTATTATAAAGTCCATTTTTAAAGCACCTACTTTGTACCATGTGCTTTATCTACACAATCACTCTTACAGCCATACTGGCATGTAGGTACTATTATTAACCCATCTGAAAAATGGGAAACAGCCCTGGCTGGTGTGACTCAGTGGATTGAGTCCTGGCCTGTGAACCAAAGGGTCGCCAGTTTGTTTCCCAGTCAGGGCACAAGCCTGGGTTGTGGGCCAGGTTCCCAGTTGGGAGAGTGCAGAAGGCAACCACACACTGATGTTTCTCTCCCTCTCTTTCTCCCTCCATCCCCTCTTTCTAAAAATAAATAAATAAATAATATATTTTAAATGGGATTTAGGTTGAGCCATAGGCCAAGTGTCACAGCTAATAAGCGCAGATCAGATCTTTTTGACCAAGCCCTTTCGCTACACTTGATCCCGCTGCACGTGTCGCATGGCCTCAAGAAATGAGTCAAATGCCAGCAACAGTCCTGGGTACATGCTCAGCACTGTAATCTTCTAAATCACGTTTGCTCACCACTGTGCTGAGCCCTTAAGAACTAGGAGAGGCTGAGACAGACAGCATCCTCATTTGACCAATAAGAAGATTGTGATTCAGAGACATGAAGTCGTTTATCCAAAGTTTCACAGCTGGTCTCTGCCTTTCAACCTCAGATTGAGTTCTCTGACCTTACCTGTCTTGGACACACATGTCAGTAGGTAGCCCAGAGAGAAGGTGAGCTGATGCAATGTGACCAAGGACAGTGACCATGAGCAGGAAAGGAAGGGATGGTGGAAGCCCATGTCGACCCACGCACTTGAACACTGTTACCTTTATCTCAAACTTAGGCTCAGCTTTCTTCTCTACTGGCTCTATTTTATGTTCCTGTGCTTAGCAACCCAGCAGAAAAAGAAGAGCATCTCTTCCCTAACACATCCAGCACGGGACCCAGACAGACTTTGAGGGACTGTGTTTGGGTATGTGTCCATCTCGGGCCAATCATATGCTCAGGATGACTGAAACTGCTAACTGGCTACTCTGAAGCTAAGCGAGGGGGTCAGTCCACCCAAACACAGAGGGAAGTCAGACGCTACCTTTGTCTAGGTACTGGGAAGAAAGAAACAACCGATGTCTATTATAGTAAGTACCCCATTTTCCAGATAAAGAAACTGAAGCTCGACCTGCCAAAGTGCCTTGCCTAAGATGATATGGCTAGTCTGTGATGCGGCAGAAGCAGATCCAGGCACGTGTCTCCAGACCAGCGCTGCTCAGGGGCAGCAGACCGGGTCTTCTTCATTCTTGTCTCCCCAGGCACCCTTTCTCCCAAATCTTATCCTGCAATGAATTCTCTATTTCAGGGCTGCTGGACTTTGCTGGTCTGCAAGCTCTGCTGCCAGTCCACAGTGAGTTAAGTACCAAAATTCTGGGTAAGCATCTGAAACATTTTGCAGCAATTTGATATTGCTTCGACACCCAAGTGCAGTAATACAAAATGCTGGATGTGAGATGTGTTGTAAATAATTTGAGAAACATGGCTCAGTGCAGGTTATCTCTTCAATAAAGAAAGGCATGAGCAAAGGAAACCATAATGGCACTAGTGGGTCCTCTCCACGGAGGTCCAGATGGTGGTTCCGTCACTCAGCCAGGCGAGGGAAGCCTTCCCAGGAGCCCCGCCCTCAGTGCAGGCCTCTGCAGCCCAGGCTTTGTGGCTGACTTGCCTCTCCCACTGCTAAAAGGTCAGGCAGGCAGGCTCAGGCCCAACCGGCTCCAGTGCCCAAAGCTCTTGGTTCTAGTCCATCTGGAAGCCGGCTGATTCCGCCCAGAGCCTGTGGGCACCTAGCTCCCCGAACCACAGCTCCACCCACTCTATTCTTCCACACTGTGCCCTGGAGGGAGGGTGGTGGCTGACATAAACTGTCCTTGAAAAGCCTAAGAGCAAACCATTTCTTTTGAAGCTGAGGTCATCTTGACTCCAGGGATGAGGCATGGCTCCTACCCTCGCTTTCCCCTTAGTTGGAAACTCTCTGATGCCAGGATCTTGGGTCAACAGAGCAGCTCCAGGCACAAGGATTTCTCAAAGCTAGAATGACACAAGTTGGCAAGTGTGAGCCAGAGGGGAGGCCCAGCAGCCAGATCAGTCCTTTCGTGGGGGCTAGAGGTCATTCATCCTGGCCAGGCTTTCGTGTACCTGTCCCGTCATGCCTGCTGCCGTGAAAAGAGCCTGGCAGCCTGGCTTAGACACCCAGTTCTGTTCTTTTGCTGAGTAATTTGGGGCTGTTTGCATAATCTTTTTGTGTCTCAATGACTGCATTTGGAAAAGGATAGAACACCCACCTCACAGGCTGGTTCTGAGAATGCACTGGGGTAACACTGCAGAGGCCCTGGCAGGCGCAGGCCCTGGGAGTACGGGAGTGAACATGAGAATGTTCTCTCCCCCTGCCTGGCCGATGCAGAAAGGGACAGGAACACTGGTGAAGAGTCACCCAGACCTGGTTCTTGCTCAGGCTGTTACATCCAAAGGTGTGACCATGGCTTTTCTGAGCCTTGATGACCTCATCTATAAAAAAGGCTACTGGTTTGATTCCTCAGCCAGGACACATAACCAGGTTGTAAGCCAGGTCTCCAGCCAGGTCCGTATTTGGAGGCAGGTGAAACACAACCATACATTGATGTTTCTCTCCCTCTCTGCCTCTTTCCTTTCCCCTCTCTCTGGGAATAATAAATAAAATCTTTAAAAAAAGAAAGAAAGAAAGAAAGAAAGAAAGAAAGAAAGAAAAGTGAATAGGATCTTGAAGAGATATCTGCACCCCCATGTTTACTGCAACATTATCCACAATAGCCAAGAACCCATCAAACGACATAAGTGTCCATCACTGGATGAATGGATAGAGAAGATGTGGGATAGGTACAATGGAATATACGTCACCCATGAAAAGGACGGAAATTCTGCCATTTGTAACAACATGGATAGACTTTGAAGGCATTGTGCTAAGTGAAATAAGTCAGAGACAAATACTGCATGGTGTCACTTTTATGTGGACTCCAAAAGCAATGCAAAACAAAAGAAAATCAAACTCTTGTAAACAGAGTTAAAAAAAAAGGTTGCCAGGGCCTGGGGGAAAAGGAGAACCTGAGGTAGAAGAGGGGGGATGGACTGGAAGAAAATAGAGGGTCAAGTGTCTGGAGATGCCAGTGTGAGGACAAACAGTTGCAAAGGACTTGTCTGGAAGAATGTAGGTTGTGGTCAGATAGAGGGATATTTTAGTTATGGTTTTTGAGCTGCAGTCATGATGATTGTCAACAGGGCTTAAGGTGACGCTGGGGAAGGTGGTGAATGACCAAATGGGCGAATGAGTGAATATATTCATTTGGTAACCTGAGACATTTTCTTTCTGTAATAACCCTTCCTTCCTTCCTTCCTTCCTTCCTTCCTTCCTTCCTTCCTTCCTTCCTTCCTTCCTTCTTTTCTTCCTTCCTTCCTTCTTCCCATAGTGTGGTTTACAACAACTTTGCCCTAAACCCTTAGATATTTCTTTCGTGTTTCAGCTCTAAAGGTTCCTTCCACCAAGAAGCTTTCCCTGACTCCTACTCCAGGAAGAGCGCTTGTAAGAATTAAACGCTCTCTGAGGTACTGACCCCATACCATCAACACCCAGCACCACTCTTCTAACCCTGTGTTCTCCCCGCCTGTGTTCTCTGTTCCCCACCCTGGCTGAAGCCCCATGGCAGGCACTTCTTACCATTCTTCTTCATCATTGTAAATGACAGTTTATATCCACTGAGCGCTTATTACGTGTCAGGTTCCATGCTGAGCTTTAACATACATATCCCCGTTTGACAATAATTTTATGAGTGGGAGGTACATCGCACCCTCTTTTTCAGGAGAAGGATGCAAGAGTGACCTGCCCAAGGCTATGTAACCATGTAGCGGTGGTGCTCACCTTCCGCATCTCTACTCCCAGGGCATAGAGAGGTGGGGGTGAACCACCAGGACTTCTCTCTGGTCTCCAGGTCCTCACCCTGCTCAAGTTCAAGCAATGGAGTCGTACCTGACCCTCAGCACCAGGCCCCACGTGGTTCTCAGCTTCCACAGAAGCACAGGATCAGGCTTTCTCTGGTGAGCTAGACCAGCTACCCTGCTCTTGCTGAGACCCTGCTATGAGCGGGAAGTGCATCCCCTTCCCCAAATTCATGTCTTCAGTGATGCTATTTGGAGACGGAGCCTCTGGGCAATAATTAGAGCTGGATGACGTCACCAGGGTGCGGGCCTGAGAAGAGACATCAGAGCTCGCTGTCTCACTCTGTACGTGCCCTGAGGAAAGGCCAGACGAAAAGACATTGCGAAGGGGACCAGCTGCAACCTCCAGAACTGTGCAACCGGGGCAGGTGGGGGCAACATGAGACTCAGTTTCCTTATCAGTAAACAACAACCTTCTGCCTCCACCTCAGGTGAAGGATAAATGAGACTCTTACTCCCAGGGACAATGCCATGACCAGGGTGCCCAGCACAGGGTGCTCCAGAGCATTGATGTCAGTGAAGAAGACAGAGGGAAGCAATAGGTCCTACAGTAGGAGGGTGATGATGTCTCAGTCAGAAGGAGATGGGTTCGAATCCAAGCTCCCTCCATGGCTAGCTGGGTTACCTTGGACAAGCGACATGACTTTTCTGAACCTCAGTGCCCTCATCTGCAAAAATAGAGGTGCATTGTGGTTGGGGGGACTCGCTGAGTTGGTGGCATGAAAGTCCCCAGACCGGTGACAGATCTTCCACAGCTGTTTGCTCTTGGATCTCCCTCACAACCAGTCATTCAGAAGGGAACAGACACATGACTACATGACAGCGGAGCCCTTAACTGCTCCGCGTGTCTGTCACTCAAGCGAATCTCAGAAGGTAAGTGGTGTACTCAGGGCATCACCCTCACTGCAGTTTCTACTCTGACATACTGTCCGCCTGGTCTTGTGGAATTTTCCAGGAATGCAGAGCTGGAAGTGGCCTTTATGGTGATTAGTTGTTTGACGAAGATGACCAGGACTGCAACATCCTGACTGTCAAAAGATAACACTGGGCGCCCAGAAGTCCAAGTAGGTGAAATGCAAATTCCAGCCTGGAGATCAAAGGTGTCTCTCTGCAACACCCCTTCCCAGCTGCCCCTTCCTCTTCCTTGTAGGGCAGGAAGGGGCTGCTGCTGTTTGCTTAGGGAAGCAGCTCCCACAAAGACACTGGGCCACACCTTACCCTGGCCCCTCCTTTTCCCTCTCCTCCAAATAGTGAAAGTAGGAATTAATAAGCATTACTGTGAAATGCTTATTAAATTATTTATTATTGAGTGTAAGGACTTTTAATTTTCACAATGGCCTAGAAGCCTGGTGGCTGCCATCATTCCTATTTGACCCAGGAGGAAACTGAGGCTCAGAATGGGCGAGGATTTTGCTTACCATCCTCCAGAGGACCCCAAGTCTGTCTGATCTGATTGCGTAGCCTCTGGTCTCTCTTTTTTTTTTTTTTTTTTTTTTTTTTTATTATTTTTCAGAGAGAGGAGAAGGGAGAGAGGCAGAGAGGGAGAGAAACATCAATGTATGGTTGCCTTTCACCTGCCTCCAGCTACAGACCTGGCTGGAGACATGGCTTGCAACCTGGTTATGAGCCCTGGCTGGGAATTGAACCAGTGACCTTTGGGTTCGCAGGCCGGCACCTATCCACTATGCCACCAGCCAGGGCTTGGCCTCTGGTCTTAACCACTCTCCTGGACTTTAAAGTCAATGTTGGTGCTGGGGACACTGTGGCAGAGAGACCTGGAATGCCACAGCTTCACAGGTGTAGTTGGAGGAAGATGGGCAAGGAAGTAGCACCTTAGATGTGATTCAGAGTTGTTGCTTCTCCCTGGTTTCCTGCCTGATTTTGGACAGATGGCTTAACCTCTTTGTGCCTTGAGAGACCTCTGTACAGTAGGGGTGAGGCTAAGAGGCCCCACCACTCCCTCTGGGCTGGGTGGGGATGGCAGGAGAGGGAAAGGGGGCAGCAGAGTGCCTCTTGAGTGCCCAGTGAGTGATCAGCACCCACCTGGGCCACACTGCCAATATTGTGGCCGCCATTCCCTTTTAAGAGGATTTATCTAAAGTAAAGTTTACTGCCCTGGCTGGTGTGGCTCAGTGGATTGAATGCTGACCTGCAAACCAAAGGATCACTGGTTCAATTCTCAGTCAGGGCACATGCCTTGGTTGCAGGCAGAGCCCCTGGTTGAAGGTATGTGAGAAGCAACCACACATGGATGTTTCTCTCCCTCTCTTTCTCCCTACCTTCCCTTCTCTCTAAAAATAAAATAAATAAAATCTTTTAAAGTAAAGTTTACTTCTACCCAAAGTTAATGTGCAATGAAAACAATGCTGGGAGGTGAGGGGAGTATATATGAAATATTTCTTAAAAAAAAAAGAAGAAGAAGAAAAGAGCATTCAACTTTGGGTCAGAAGGTCTGGTTTTGGTCCGGTGCTATCAGCCAGGGTGAGCAGTGACAGCCCAGTCTTCCGCCAGCTCAAGCTGGGCTCCAGGTCCAGTTCCGTCCGTTCTCCAGCCTCAGTCTCACAGTCTGTGGAATGTGGGCATCTTTCACGTGGTCTCTCGGACATGATTGCCCTGGCACACCCCTGAGGGTCTGCATTGCTATCCCAGCAGGTGAAAGGGCCTGGTCACCCTGTCCTGGACTCAGCAAGGACATGTGCCATAGGGACTCAGGTGGGCAGAGGGCGGGAAGGGGAATGGTGCCCTCAGGATAGGCTTCTCCTGGCCTGGCCCCTGCATCCCTCCCTCCCCCAGAGGCTGGGGGGCCTGGCCTGAGATCAGAGATCCATCCAAGTCAGCTGGACCCTGCCCTCAAGTCAGGAGGCGCCTTCTCAGAGCAGAACAATGCGGGCTCTTTGAAGGACTGGGCAGCAGGGGATGGGTGTTTCTCCAAACACAAGGCTCCTTTGCAAAACAGACTTTGATTCCCAGGCCTGGAGGCCTCAGGTGCCTGTTGGGCGGCAGGCGGGGCTGGGGGCTTTGTTTGTCAGGAAAAGCTTCTTGGAAACTCAGGAACAAAGCCTGGGAAGGAGCTGGCCCTGGCTGCGGGTGGTCTAGGCAAGCGGGCCAGCCTCTGGTGTCAGTGGGGACGGAGCCTGAGTGTTGGGTCAGCCCCTCCTCAGCCTGGCTGGCCCAGGCTGGTGCTCCTGGCCTCCTCTCCAGGCGGGTATGGCTCGCTCATGTGTACGGCAAGTGCTGTTGGATCCCCAGGTTGTCACGGTGGTCCACTGGCTCCCCAAATCCCTGTTGGGGAATGAAATGGGTGAAACTGGAGTTCAGGACACAGACCCCAAGTTGAGAGGAGGAAGGAGCACTAGCTCCGGTGTCCACTGTCCAGCGCCCAAGGACTTATGTCATCAGGAAGGATGATGGCTTCTTCCAGGCACCATGCTGGGCACTTAACAGTGGCCTTGGTGAGTGCATGTCCTGCCACTCTCCTCACTCACTCTGTTCCAGTGACACTGCCCTCCTTTGAGCTCCAGACCATGACAAACACACTCAATGCCTTCATGTCTCCACACTGGCTGCCCCCTCTGCCCAGACCACTCTGGTACCATGGACCCCTCACTCCTTCAGGCCATGGCTTGGTACCTGCACTGTTCTGGGCTTGCCCCAGCCACTCTCTGTAGGCCTGCCTCCCAGCCTCCCGACTGTCACCTCCCCTTAGCCCACTTTTGCCCCCTTACAATGATTTTCACCTTTTAACAAAACATATCGTTATGTACTCACTATGCTCTCTCTCTCTCTCTCTCTCTCAAGAAAAATGTAAGCTCCAACAGGTCAGGCACCTTTGATAACTCAAACCCTAAGCACCTAAAACAGAGCCTAGTAAGTAGCAGGCACTTGCAAGATTATTTTATGTCAACTTGGCTAGGCCATGGCACCCAGAGGTTTGCTCAAACACTAGTCTAGATGTTCTTGTGAAGGTATTTGTAGGAATACACACTCAGAACCAGCTGACTCTTAAGTAAAGCAGATTACCCTTCCTACTGTGTGGGTGGGCTCTATCCAATATGCTGAAGGCCTGAAGAACAAAGACGGAGGTTTCCTGAGGAAGGAATTCTCAAGACTGCTGTGTAGAACCCTGCTTCAGTTTCCTGTTTGTTGTTTTGCATAATTCCAACTCAAGACTGTGATGCCAATTCTTACCTGAATTTCCAGCCTATCAGCCTGCCTGTAGATTTCAGATTTGCTAGCCTCCCAAAGTAAGGGGAATCTGCCAATTCCTTAAAATCAATCGATCACTCAATCTATCTATCAATCAACTTATTGATTCTGGAGAACCCTAACTAATTCAACACTCAAGAAAAAGAGAGCTGACCTATATTAAATTACTGTTTTTGTGAGTGAAAAAAGGGTAAATATAAGCAGTTTCATATGGTTCAACCTACTATTTGTTGAGTAAACAAAAGAATGACTCACAAAACAACACAATCAGTAAGATATGTGTTATCTTACTGATGAGGAAGGCAAGATTCTAAGAGATAAAGCTGCTTGCTAAGAAAAGCACAGGGATGCCTCCCCGGAAGTAAAGTGGGATATGAATGCTATATTCAAAATTATTATTTCAAAAACTACATGAGATAACACATGTCAGCTACTTGGAATCCTGAGTATTCAATAAATAGTAGTAGTGAGCATTATTACTTTAGCAAACAATAGAACTATATATAACCTTCTTTGGATATTGCTGGAGACAAAGAAGCCAACAACATTTATTTTGGAGTCCTGATTACAGCCCTTTGTCCCCTCCAGGCTCCCCTCACCCTCCCTCATCAGGTGTATGTACCCTTGGAGGAGGATCTGACTGGTAATTTAGTGTAGCTTTGCTTGGGTGAACACGTATCAATACCTTTCCATGTTGCCCTGTGGGAGTGTTCCTAGTTCAGACCTGAGCTTTCATTCTGGCCCCAAAAGCTTTGTCTACTCTTAAAAACAAACAAACAAAAAACCCTGGCTGGGTGGCTCACTCAGTTGGTTGAAGTGTCATGCCATACATCAAAAGGTTTCGGGTTCAATCCCTGGTCGAGACTCTTAAGGAAGGAGACCATTCGATGTTTCTCTCTCACATGGGTGTTTCTCTCTCTGTCTCCTCTCTTTAGAATCAATAAACATGTGCTTGAGAATTAAAACAAAGCAAAGCAAAGCAAAACAAAACAAGAACAAAAATCATCAGCATTTCAGGCTCTTGGAAATGACATTCCATAGCAGGTAATTACAGTACTTGGCACTTTTCACATAAACTTGTGTTCAAGTTGAACGTTAATGGAGGAGTGACAGTGACAGGTACCATAATCTTGATTTTAAAGGGGTGCAGGAATCAGGTCCAGAGAGGAGACATGGCTTGTCCAAAGTCATTAGTGGCTGAGTCCCGCTATCAGCTCCCTTTTCTCCTGTGCTATAAAGATGGACTCGCTCTGGGCAGGATGGGCTCCAAAGTGAGGGCACCTGGCAATTCTCTGGGCTGCAGGAAGAACTCTTTTTTAAAAGACTTTATTTATTATTTTTAGAGACAGGGGAAGGGAAAGAGGCAGAGAGGGAGAGAGACATCAATGTATGGTTGCCTTTCACCTGCCTCCAGCTATGGACCTGGCTGGAGACCTGGCTTACAACCTGGTTATGTGCCCTGACTGGGAATCAAACCAGCAGCCTTTGGGTTCAGAGGCCAGCACCTTATCCACTGTGCCACCAGCCAGGGCTGTGGAAGAACTCTTTATATGCATTTTTATAACAAAAAAAAATGTCATTAAACTTTATTACTATTTAATATTGATATAAGCAAACATAATATTTAGAACTAAAATATTTGAAACAGCATGCTTAGATTATTTTTAACCAATAACAGTATGAGACCAAAGAGGTTTGAAGGCCATAGCTCCAGGGAACCACCCTGAATTTTGGCTTTGAGGATGACTTCCTTCCTGCTTCAGAACTCAGTTCAGGCTGGGTCACTGCAGGGGACCAAGAGGGACCAACAGCATCGTCTTTCAGACATTGGTAGATGCTCAGTCTGATCAGAGTTGCCTGCTCTCCCCAGTTCCTGCCTTGTCTGGCCCTCAGTGGTCTAGGATATTGTCAGCACTGGAGTCCCCAACAGCCTTTCCTGTTATTGGGGCCCTAGTGTTCAAGAAGGAGCCTGAACCTCCTGCCCCTTCCCATCCTGCTGCGTTATGGCCTGTCCTAGGAGTGAGGGTAAACAAGAGAGGTGACAGTGTCAATAAATGTCTCCCATGTGGCCTTGGCTAGCACGCGTACGGTTCTACTCAGGCACACAGGTGGATTCGTGCTCATGGTCCTTCCTATGCTACGCACACAGAATAAATATAAAGAAGACAGGAAATACTAATAAAAACAAAGAATAGAACAAAAAGGAAAAGAATGTTCCTTTATGGGCTCTGAAGGAGATTTTTTTGTGTGTTGTCCTTGACTGGTTTTAGTATTAGGATAATGTTTTCCTCATAAAATAAGTTAGAAAGTATTTCCTCGTCTTCAGTTATTTTGGAAGAGTTTGAAAAGAATCAGTATTAAACCTCCTTTGAATGTTTGGTATAATTCACTGGTAAAGCCTTTTGGTCCTGGACTTTTAGTTTGGGGAAGGATTTTGCTTACTGTTTCAATTTCCTTCTTAGTGATCAATCTATTTAGGTTTTCCACTTCTTCATGATTCTGATTAGGAAGGTTGTATTCTTCTAAGAATTTGTCCATTTCTTCTAGGTTATTGACTCTGGGGGCATGTAGCCTAAAAGAGGTCATAAGAACCTATTTCTTGAACCATGTCATATTTCAAGTCACCCAATAGATATAAATTTTGTAGTCACAAATATAATGAATATGCGTCAGTTAATCGTTAATTAATGAGGGAACCAGTAAGATGTACAATTTGTTCAAATGAGAATTAAAAGAACCTTATGTATAGAGGTCATAAGAATGCTAGTATAGAGAGGATAGAGTGGGGGGAGCAGGGGAGAGCAATGGAGGGGGGGAATGGGACAAATGTAATACAACAACAATAAATTAATTAAAAATAAATAAATAAGAAAAAATGCTGATAAAAAAAGATTTTATTTATTACTTTCAGAGAGAAGGGCAGGAAGGGAGGAAGAGAGGGAAAGAAACATCAATGTACGGTTGCCTTTTACCTGCCTCCAGCTAAGGAACTGGCTGCAGATCTGGCTGGAGACCTGGGTATGTGTCCTGGCTGGGAATCGAACCAGTGACCTTTGGGTTCTCAGGCTGGTGTCAATCCACTGAGCCACACCAGCCAGGGAAGAATGCTGATATATTTTAAAATACTTACAAAATCGCCCTATCCATGCAATAATCAGTTGCATTTCACTGGATGCAATTCATTTGTATTTCTGTGGGAAAGAATAATTTGCATTATTATTAATTTTCCATAATTTGAAGAGTTGGAAAATACCTCAAGAATAAAGCAACATGTGAAGAAAACCTAGAAGAGAACTCTAAACAGGACCCCTTTTGTTTTGCTCATGTCAAAGTCTTTCTCACAATTTTCCCTGATACCAGAAAAATAAGTTTGGCAAATATATCCAAAGAACTTTAGGCAACTTGATTCTATTTGAATCAAAGCGAGAGAGCAATTGTTGCTGAGTTCCATCACTTTTCCCATATGGATGATTTGAGAGAGGGCAGTGTGCTATTGAGCTAGAAAGTAGATCTGGATCAAGCCCAACCTCACTGCTCTACAGCTGTGAGGCCTTGGGCCATTCCCTTCTTTTGTCAAAAAAAGTCCTTGGCTTTTGACTTACAAAAATGGGACCAGTAACAACAAGGTTACCGAGGGAAAGGAGACACACCATGCCTCACACAGAATGGAAACTCAGGACAATGGGGCTTTCTTGAGATAAGCCAGGGACTCCTACCTTTGAAGGGTGGTCAGAAACATCTTTGAAAATTGGATGAAAACCTTACCCATCCACTCCTACCCGCCAGGAACATGTGTGTGTGTCTGCTGGCAGCAGCTAAAGCAGGATCTTCCTCAGAGGTGCTAGGCCTGGACTGGGACACCCTCTGTACCCCTTTCCCTCTCCTCAATGGGCATCTCCAACGTCAGGAAACTGGGAGCGCCAGCCTCACAGGGGAAGGAAGCCCCGAAGTGAGAGGTGTCTGACCAAGCTCTTTCTTTGTCACCTAAATGGATGGGGCCAGAGGAGCTGCTGTGGCCTAGGCACAGCTCTGGCCCCTTGGAGACTTGTCCCTCTTATCCAGGGTGGGGCTACCCTAAGTACCCCCTTAAAGAGTTGAAAATCAGCCTTTGTGTCCACACAGCAGAGGGCCAGTGTGGAGTGCAGGTGGCGGAGGGGGTCTTCCAAGAGAAAGGCATGGGGCCTTGACCCTCTTCATCCCAAGTTCATGGGCTCCTGAGGGAGCTAAAGAACGTGGACTTTGGAGCCGGTTTGGAATTTGTGCCAAGCGTGGAGGTGCATCGTTCAGTTCTCCTCTCAAATAAAAACTTTTTATTTAGCTGGGTATTTACTTCCGGGGTATTAGAGTGCCGTAAACTGGGTGACTTAAATAGCAGAAATTTATTTTCTCACAGTGTTGGAGAACAGCAATCCAAAACCAAGAGGTCAGCGCGGCCAGGGAAGGTGCTAGGGAAAGACCTTTTCCATGCCTCCCTCCTGGAGAGCCTGAGGTCTTCCTTCACTTACAAATGCATCACTCCAATCCTCCTCTTCCCAGTGCCTTCTTCTTACAATGACACTGTCATATTGGATTGGGGTGCCACTGTATTCCAATATGACTTTATCTTAACTAATTACATCTGCAACAATACTATTTCCAGAAAGGTCACATTCAGAGGTACGGGGGCAGGGGGGTTAGGATTTCAATATAACTTTGGGGGGGAGTGCAGGCAGATGTACTCTAGCCCATTGCAAGCTACTGGGAGTGTAGCTAGTGGACCCACTCTTGCCTTTGGGTAGCCACACTTTCTATGGCATCTCTCAACCAGGGGGGCAGAGGCTTTATCAGGTCAGCATCAGGGTCAGAAGGCCTAATCCTGTTCCGCTCTGTCCATCTTCCGCTGACATTATCTTCTAATAAGTATTTTGCATTTCTCACTCCATCACAGTGTCTGCTTCCTAAGCACAGGAGGGAAGATGGGTTTATTGATCAGATCACTTGCTGCCTGGCTGTCAATGAAGACCCCCATCTCCAGGGGCACATGAGGCATGATAGTCCCTGGCACAAGGTGGTGGCTCAGTTGCTAAAACTTTCACTGGGAGGGACCACCCTGGCCGTGCAATGATTCACGTGTTTCGAAAGCACAGGGCAATGCATAAAGGACAATGGAATTAACCAGATGCATTAACTCATGTAAGTTACATGGGCCCTACAGAGAAATCATGTTAAGCTGAGGGTACTTGAAAACAAAAACTTCAATGTGAAGGTGTTTTTGTGTGGCTTACAAGTAAGTCTTTATTTCCCACAAAGGAAGCTCAGAAAAGCTTATGATCAAAATCAGGATTTAAGAACATGGAACTTCTAAGATGATAGAAGGTGCAGATGGGGCAAGTCTGCTATGCTAAGGCCCAGGCCCTGGTTAGGAAAACCTGGGACCGAACACATGGAATGGGGACACCTGTATATTTTGCCTGTCCCCTGGACTCTGCACTATCAGAGCACACAAAGGTGCCCACTTCCCATTAATGACATAGCAAGAATGTTTAAACAGGGAGTTTAGGGTGGTTGCAATGAAAAATTGCCACAATGTCTTGGCCAATTCTTGGGCCTCACCCAGTTTTCAGGTCTTTGTAGAAGGGAATCCCCATTGACTGAAGAGGTGGCTAGGCCTCCAGGAGAAACAACTGTGCTGCTACACCACAGCAAGCATATACTGCCTTCCCAGTCCTTCCCAAAAAGAGGCTGATGGCCATTTACCCAGAGTCTGTTTGCTGGGGAAATGGAAATACCCAGATACTGCAGGACTATTGGGCCCAGGGTCTGTGTTGACATTGATACCCAGAGATTTGATGTGTCATGGGCCTATGTATGAGGGTCAATTAAAAATCAGTGGAGCCCTGTCCAGAGTTTAGCTTACACTTGGAATATGAAACCAGTCAGTCAGTACTAATTGCTCTGATCTCTGAATGTGTAATTGGTGTTGATATACTTGGTGGATAGACTAATCCTTACTTTGGTTCCTTGACCTTTGAGGTAAGAGCTACCATAATGGAGAAGGCCAAATGGAAGCTTCTGAAAATGTCCTCCTCTCCCTCCTCCTTATTCCACTCTATTCCCTGCACTCCCACTCCCCACCATGACATAAACCAAAACCAATATTGTATCCTTGGGGGTGGTAGATACTACTGCTATCATTATGGATCACAAGAATGCAGGAGTGATGGTCTCTATCTCTTCTCTGTTTAATTTATCAGTCTTATTCTTATAGAAACCAGATGATTCCTAGAGTGTGACTATAGACAATTGAAAGTTCTATGGAATAACAGCCCCAAACTCAGTGGCCATGCTAACCTGGGGTCTTGCTAGAGCACATTAATATGGTACTTTTTTTTTTTTTTTTCTTCAGTCTAATGGTCCAGCAGAACTTGTTGTGGAGATGCCAGTGTAGAAAAAGATAAGGTGTGACATTTGTGGTGAATTCCAGAAAATGAATCACACTGCAGGCCCTAGCATAAGGAATGAGGGCTTGGGTTACACCACCTGACCTGCCATGATAATAGCTGAGCTGGGAGCAGGGGAGTTGAGGGGAATTTGGAATAGATGGTGCAGGAGATGAAGTGATGAGCACCAACTGAAGCTCCAAGATGGGCTCTAGGGCTTGGAGTTGCATTTTGCCCCACTAACCTT
Organism: Noctilio leporinus; assembly: GCA_004026585.1. Lineage (NCBI taxonomy): Eukaryota > Metazoa > Chordata > Mammalia > Chiroptera > Noctilionidae > Noctilio > Noctilio leporinus. The sequence goes on along the minus strand of PVIW01003455.1, from coordinate 30,057 downwards.
CCCCTTGTAAGTCTTTTCCCTCCAGGAAGAGAGGTCCACCAGAAGCCTGGAGAAGCGCATTCCTGCAGGGTGGGCTGTGGGAGCCATGAAGGAGCATGAATTGAACCTTCCATGAAGAACTTGCTATTTGGTTTAAAGGGGGAACAGTACGGTGACAGTCTCCATCCACAGAGCCTTCAGGCCAAGGTCATGCTCCCTGGGCAGCTTCTAGTCAAAAAGAAGCATGCAGGTCCTAAAATCTGGCCATTTCTGTGGAAACTCTTCTGATGATCAGGCTTTGCTCAACAGCTCCCCGCTGAGTTGGCTGCACTTCATCAGTTCTGCATCATAGTCTGACATCAGCCCGAGCCACTTGTGGGATGTGGGATCAAGGGTCCCCATTTTGCTATCCATTTGATGGAGCTGGAAAGTGAGAGGCTCCACTGGAAAGACAAGTCTTCCCCCTAGACAGATCCTGGAAGCTGAAAGGGCTCAGGCTTCAGGTCAGACATGCCTGAGTTCCAATCTCAGTTTCTCCATTAACTGGTCATAGAACTTTGGGCTCAGTGTTTCCTAAAGCAGCCTCATCTTTTCAACTCTGATTCTTCTCTCTTTCTCCCTCTCCCTTCATACCACATACCCAGCCAGAATCCTGGGGCACGGGGCAGATTCTCTGCCAGAAGCTGCCAATGAGCTATTGAGGGAAAGTTTTTCTTTCTTTCTTTTTCTTTTCTTTTTTAATTTAATTTTATTGTTGTTGTATTACATCTATCCTCTTTTTGCTCCTCTCCATCCCCCTCCTCACCCACCCATTCCCCCCAAAGTCAATCCCACCTATTGTCCATGTCCATGGTTCCTTTATACTAGGTTCTTAAAAATATGGAATGCTTCACGAATTTGCGTGTCATCCTTGCGTAGGGGCCATGCTAATCTCTGTATTGTTCCAATTTTAGTACATGTGCTGCGGAAGCAAGCAGTTTTTATTTCTAAGACCACTTGTCCTCTCCCTGGCCCCTCATTCCCTCCCCAGGATATCTGCCTTCTTTAATTGTCAAAGGAAGCCAGGCATTTGCAAGCTGAATTAAAGCTTAATACACTTTCTTGAGTTCCTACTTTGAACCAGATCCCAACGAGGCAGGCTCTGCTATTATACCCATTTGACAAGTGAGCAAACTGGGACTCAGCAGAGTCAGGAGATGGAGTTGGGATTGGGTTCCACTCCATCCTCCTTTTCCCCTGCAGGCAAACCTGGGTGGGGTCACTCTCTGTGTCTGTCTGGATGGAGATCTGAGAAGCCTGGCTTATAACTTGATGACTGGGGAGCCTGGGTGGCAGTGAGTCCAGCCTACCCAGACTTGTATCTGTACCAGATGAGGCATCTGGAGCAGTTCCTGGGGTCAGGGAAGTCCTGGGCAGGCCCTGTATATCCCCTGCAATGTTTGGGACTACCAGAATTCTTCAGTAACAGCAAAGTAATGCTAACAACATTAACTACGATTTGTTAAATTCTTACCATGGGCCAGGCACTGAAGGTTAACAAACATAATCTCATTTAATTCCCCAGAAGCTCTAAGAGTGGGGAATTGCTATCCAGAATTCCCTGTCCAGGCCTGTGTGACCCCAAAGCCCACATTCTTACCTTAATACAGATCTGCATCTGCTGCAGGAATGACTGCTGACCTTCCCCCAATGGACGGTGCAGGGTGCTCCTCAGACCAAGGCTGAGGTTTTGGGCTCACATCCTGGGAAAGATAAGGCCTTCTTTGGTGTGGTTGAGTCCTGCCTCCCTGAAACATCAAAACTTAGGATGACAGAGGCATTCTGAACCCCATGCAGAGCAAGAGAGAAAAAGTGAGGGACAAGCTAGTAGTTCATAGAACATAACTGAATCCAAAGAATCCTGCCTTTCCTATCAAAGAGAAAGTTTTCAAACCAGAGAGGTAGAGCAATTTGGCCAAAGGTGAGACAGATGAGGCTGGACTGGGACCTGGCCACCCCCCAACTGCCTTTGCTCTGTCGGAGGTCCCTCCAGACAGAGATAGGTCATTCTGGGGCCTTTACAGGGAGTGGAGAGGTGCCAGAAAAAAAAAAGCCAAAAAGCATACTGCCTTCATTCGAGCAAGAGGAAAATATGGTGCATTGAGTTTATGATAATCCCAGGCAGAATTCCTGAAGTGCCTTTTCTAAATGGGGATTACAGGGAGCCGAGACAGGTTCACTTAGGTCAACACATGTCTGACTCTCCAGATACCCCTGGTAGGAGGGCGCTCAGAGCATCTTGTGGGAAAAGAACCACAAGCTCAGAATTTAAAAATAAGACTTTGCTGTTATAAGAACTGCATTGAGGAAGAAAGGAGAGAGTTCAGGTTCTGGAATCTGCCACACCCCAGTTCCTTACATATTAAAATTACAGGCTTCCTTTTTTATAGCAGAGTAAACTTGAAAGCATGCTGCCAAAATTTGCCTGGTGGTCAGCAATGGAGGAGGAGCCATGGGACATCCAAGGGAGGAAGAGGAGGCATCCCTAGGTAATGGCTTCCAGCAATACATGTAAGAGTGAGTGTTAGTATTTGTCCCAAAAAGCACTCAGGGTTTGCTTTTAGTTTATCTAGGGGAATAAGACATTAAGAATCTCTTAGAATAAAGAACCATGGACATGGACAATGGGATTGACTTTGGCGGGGAGTGGGCTGTTAGGGAAGGGACAGAGGGGAGCAAAAAGGGGATGGATGTAATAAAACAACAATAAAATAAAATAAAAAGAATCTCTTAGAATACATGGCCTGGATTAAGGAGGGGCTGATTTCCTTGTCAGGGATCACTAGCACTGAAGTCAATTGGGAAATGTCTTTCGAATTTTGAATATTAATGGAGAAATGTGGATCCAGTCTTAGGGTAGTTCAGCCTTCACATGGCTGGTTGAACCCCTCTGATCAGGGCAGGAGGAATTAATTGATTCTGTTACAGGGGATTTGACCTCCTTTATGGCCCAGCGCATCAACATGTGGCCATTCACTAATGCTCACTGGCATGGTGCCCTGTGTGGGGGGCAGATATAGAGGAAGGGAATGTGTCTTAGTGTGGAAAAGAAAAACCCCACTGGATGCTCCCTGGTTCTAGTACTTCCCTCCAGCTGCTATCCCGGAGGCCATGAAGTAGAGAGCTTCAAAGTTTCCGGTCTGGAGTTAGACCAGCTCCCACTGCACCCCATTCCAGAGTCCTAGCTCTGCCATTTATCAGTTGTGTGACTTTAGGCAAGGTAATAATTTACCTATGCCTCACTTTCTTCATTTGAAAATGTGAATATAAAAGTGGTGTCTGGTGAATAGGGTTAAAGCACTGACTGGCTTTCCATTTTGGACATGGGACCCACAGTAAAATAATGCATTTTTACATCAAGCTCCACGTCCTGGTGTATGTATTTACAACTGGAAAAAAATTTTCAAACGTGCTGCTGATGGCTGAACTATGATATTTTCTGTTCTATTCAGTTCTTTCATTAAGGAAAGTGATGGTTAACAACCATTACATTGATTTTTACCTTGCACATGGCCCATAGTGTGAAAAATACTCATTTAAGGTCTTTCTGGAATATTGTATTTAGTTCCAAAAGTTATAATTTTCTTACACATGTCAATTTAAAAAAAATTTTTTTAAGAGAACCATTTTCAAGCTAAGAGTGTCTGGAAGAGAATTACCAGAGTATTTCATTCAATTGTTTTTTCTCTTTCTTTTTCCCCCCTCCATTCCACTCATTTGATGGATTCTTCATGTATTCATTTATTTATCCATGTATCACAGGTCTATGTGCCTGTCTCATCTGGAAAAAAGACTCCTGGGAAAGAGTCTGAAGTCATGTGAAGCAGGAGACCTGTTCCTTCTGTTACAGGAAGCTAGAAACAGAAGGACACATGGTCTCACCTGCTAGCCCAGCAGTCCTGGGCCTGGCGTAAAAATATTGCCAGGTGTTTCAATATCACAAGAAACATAATGTTAGCACAGGAAAAGGAAAGACCTTGGAATTGTATGTGTCCTTTCCACTGTCTGGGAAGGAAAGCCTTTGATACTGTGTTTACATCCCAAGGCATGAAAGGCAGGAAAGGGCCCATAGTGCCCACAGGAAGAAGCCCATTGACACCTTTGGGTATCCATGCCCCAGTCTTGGGAAGCTGGCACCATCTTTACCTGTCAATCAATATGTAACTTCACTCCCATCCCACCAACTATATAAGTCCTCAGAACAAAGCTTTCTTGGTGCCCTTGGACCTAGGCCCAGGGTCTCTGGCCACACTAGGGCAGGCTTGCCACCCTAGCCTTTGGCCACCCTTGTTTTTGCTCTCCCATCCTTGAATATATTTTGTGTGCATGCTAATAGGCTTGCTGATCTGTAATTTTTTACTGCATTGACAAGAAGAGCCAGGGTTTCTCTGATAATGCTTATAGTGCTCTAAGCAGAACTGGGACTTTTGGGTGAAAATGGTAGGGAAGCCAATTTGGGTCATCCTAGAGAAAGTGTTTTCCAGTCCTGGTGCTGACAGGCCATGGGTCCTGCTGCCTGTGAGGTCCCCCTGGAAGTGAGTGATGAGAGGTGGGAGAAAGTGTGTTATTAAGGGGTTTCCACTATTGGGTGGAGGGTGGTCTGAGATTGGTTATTCACCTTGTGCTTCACCCAGCTTTGGGGTCTGCTTGAGGCACTGCAGGGGCTTTTTGGAGATGAAGAGGAAACCATCTAACCACCCAGGCTGCTACATTTCTGTTTCATACAATGGGATCCTCCATGTGATTTATTTTAGGGGGTGGGGTGGAGACACTGGTACTGACAATAAAAAAGTTAATCTCTCAACTAGGAGATGGCTAAATCCCTTAAATCTTAGAAGCAATCATTTCTCGGATTCAGACTTGTTTTGTTTTTGTTTTTGTTTTTGTTTTCTATAAAAGCAAGTCCATGAAAATTACAACATAAGCTTCTGTTTTGCCCTCTTAAATCCAGATATAATTGAGAATAAGAGTTGAAGAATTACAAGTATGGCAGGACCCTGGATTGAGATGTCATTTTGTGTCGGTGGTTTTTCTTCTCCCTATATCGTCCCCTCCCCATCTGGCCTGTCCCTGTCCCAGGAGACAGCAGAGGGCCCTGCCTCAGTGCTCTGTCCCCTCAGGGTGTGCGGAAGAAGTAGGCTGAAATCACAAGTCTCCTGGGGACAACTGGTCTTTCAGGATTTTGTTGATTAAAGCCTGAGGGAACTCTGCTGAAAGAAAGGGGAGAAGAAACAAGAGGGTAGTGGCTGGGAGGTCCTTCAAAGGACCTGGGACCCCAGGTACCCACCCACAGTCCTTTGATGCCTCAAAGCTGCAGGGCTGCCAGCCTCCTGGGGGACTTTGGGTTGGTTTCACAGTGCTTCTCAAACACCTGTGTGCCAGTGAATCAATCACCTGGGAGTCCTGATCAAATGCAGATCCTGATTCAGTGGGTCCCCAGAGGCTGTAATCAGGGACGCTGAGGTTGCTGGTCTTCAGGCAATGCTTTACCTAGCAAGGAGTTCAAAGAACCATTCCCTTGTTTTCTGGGTACAACATGAGCCTTCCAGAGTCTTGTGGACCCTGAGAACGGGGAAGACCCTCCTAGTAATAAGGGAACTGAAGTGCCCATTAGTGCAACCTCATGATGCACCATCAATTTAAATTTGATTCGAAAGATCTTTCACCCTTGTGCCTGTGGTTGTAAACTCATAGCCCTGGCCCAGGTGAAGCAGCACCTCTACGGGAATTCAATGGCTATTAACCCGCTCTTGCTCCAGGTGTGGATTAATTAAGTGGCATCCACCTGCCCTCCCTTCCCAGGGTGACAAATTCCCTGGGCGTTGTTCTCTTTGTTTTAGTTTTCTGAGAGGTAGCTGAAGCTGGGGGTAAAGACCTTCTTCTACCTCTCTTTCCCACTCCATGGGGTTAAATCTATAAAATGGCTGCTTATCTTAATGTCTTTAGGTGGAATTTTATCTGTTCCCTATCTTGCCCTTGCTCAGAGGCTTGGAATTTACCTGTCTGTGTCCTCTTCCCCCAGCCAGAGATAACAGATAAACCAAGGAGCCAGGAAAGAATGGACTTGTACACAGCTAGCTCCCTTCCCACTTCGAAGGTTTCTCTTTTCGGGAAGCGGGAAGGGGTGTTAATGGCAACCCTGTTTATTTGCTCATCTTCCCTTCCCTTGCATCCTTGTCCTTCCTGGCTTTACATTATTTTGTAAAGAATAAAAAAAAGCTAACCGTTCCCAGCACAGCCCCCACCCCCTCTTACCTCCAACCTCAGGGAACAGTTCTTTCCTCAGAGTACCTGAACATACCTTTATAAAAGGAACATTTTGTAAATGCTCCTTGCCTTGAAGAAACAGGGTTTTGTATTTGCACAGCACTTGAAACTTTTCAAAGGGCTCTAGCACTAATGGGGTATCAGCTATGCTGGGGGCAGCATCTCGTTTAATCTGCCCGGCAACAACTCCTAAGAACTGGTATTCATTAGAGTCTTCTTCATGGACTCATCCAGGTGAAGGAGCCTTCCAGGGTCAACCAAGCAGGAATGACCATTAAAAAAAAAACTGAAGGTCTGGTCTAAGCCACCAGCCCCCCTAACTAACCAAATGGGTATTCTATCTTGTCAAGGAAGATATAAAAATACCATGAATGTTTAAAATCCATTTCCATACGGAGGTTAGCAAAAGGCTGTTATGTTCATAAATAAAACAGAATATAAGTAAAACCATTCACTTTTTTCCAACTTGTCAATTCCATGAATAAAACAAATTAAGGGGCAGAAAGCTGGAACTCTGCTTCCTTGGCCCATGGGGATGCCCAGAAAGTTATTTCCCACCTCTCTCCCTAAAAGCTGTAGATGGAAAGTGTGGAGGTGGCAGTAAGGAAGGAGGCTCCTGTCTCCTCAGCCAGGCAAAGCCACAGAGCGATGATGTCTTCCTTTGGGCCATCAGGGAGAAAGGGAAGTGGGGAAAGTGGGTCTGGGGCAGGAACCCCGGTGGGCAAATGTGCTGGGTTTTGTATCTGAAGAATGAGAGATTCAGCACAAGGTTGTGCCCAGACCTGAGCTATGTAATAATACCCAGCAGCTGTGATTCCTGGTGTCGAGCTCAGCAATGCCGCTGACCAACTACAGGCCTGTAGCCTGGACTTCGAGACACTAAGCCTCATTTTTCCCTTTAGGAAAATGGAGTGGTTGGACAGGATGCTCTCCAAGGTCTGAAATGCTCTGATCTTTCAGCTTGAGAAGGGAAGTGGCTCCTTTGTCTGAGAAGCTGTGACTTGTTTTCTTTATGAGGGGTGAGAGGAATATGTATATACACACACACACACACACTCTTAAGTGTCATCCTGCCCCTATGTGCTGGGAATGCATTATGACCAAGACAGACACAATTCTTAGTCCTTCCTCTCATGGAACAGACAGAATGCCAGGAAAGGCAGACACCGAACAAGTAATGAAACAGTTATTGCTTCACCAAGGTTAGAACAGAGTCCAAGGTGACGAGAAGGAGCAAGTATGTGAAGGGCACGAGGGAGTCCCAGGCGGAGGGGACAGCACGTGCAAAGGCATAGACAAGAACAAGATCGCCATGCTGGTGATAGAGAGGGAAGCCCGAGTGTCATGAGGGGAGGGGAGATGGATGGGCAGTGATATCTCTTTCACAGTCTGGCTTGGGCTGCAGAGTCAAATTTGGAGGCAAGACAGACACTGGACTAGGTGGCTCTCCTCTGTTTCTTCTCCCTACCTCACTCCATCATACACACACACACACACACACACACATGCACAATCACCAGCCTTGGGGAACCTTGGAAAAATCTGGACAGGGGCTTTGTGGTGAATCATTTAAGGCAGGAAAAACTGTCCTTTCTCCCCCACCCCCACTGGTGGGGGGAACCTTGGGGTTTCGCCCAAGGAAAGGAAGCCCTGCTTCCTGGTTTATGTTGAAATGGGAAAGACTTGCCCAAGAACAATGGCATTTTTGTAAAACACCACTTTGTTCTGGTAAGACCAGGAGGGGGTTTCCTTTGGGACCTTACTGGTCCCACTGCCTCATCTGCCAACCACAACAGCCACATGGAGTTCTCTTGGATCAGCCTTTCATCTTAAGATACTAGCCCACTTAACCCTTCAGGCCCCACCCTGCCCAGGCAGTGGCACCGAGGGGTCAGGAGGTCCCTGGAAACCTCAGGACATGCTGGTCAGGGGAGTCTTTCGGGAGAACCAATAGATGACTTGACTATCTGTTTTCCTATTTGAAGGGACCTGCTGGAAAAGGGGTTCATATCTGTTCTGGGAGTGTCTCAGCTCAAAAAAAAATCTTTAAAACCTGAGTCAGAAGGTCATTCTTTGTACAAGTGGGGAGACTGAGGCAGAGAAAAGGGAACTTGCTAAGGCCACGCAGAGAGTTAGTGGTGGACTCAAGGCTCGGAGCCAGAGCTCTGACTCAGACCAGCACTCCCTCAGCATACTGTTCTACTGGAAAAAGGCAGAACAAAAGTTTGGGAAGGTAACGGAAGAAAGTCCGTATTGGAGAGACCGACAGATCTGCAGGGGCCCAGGATGCCAGGAGGGAGGCGGGAGGGAAGAGGGTGTGTGGCGTGGGGAGTTGGACTTTTTGATGTCAGAGGTACTTGGTGGGTGACTGCTGAAACCACCCTGTGTCTTTCAGGCATGGATGGTTGTTCCTCCGTGAATAGCTGAATAGATAAATGGACAACTTTAGGAAAACAGTTCTGTTCAGCAAGGAGGACAGTAACCGACAGATAGCGGGCATCCACTTGGATAGTCAGAACAAAGAACTGGAAGAACTTTGCCTTTGTTCTCCTTCAACTTGTTCTTTCTACATTCTGCTTGACGTGGAAAAAGGCCTAGATAAACAATGCATGTTTCTCATTCTGATAAAGAGGTCTGGCGGTGGCGACAGTGTCAAAGGTGATGAGGGACTCATGGTGGTGCAGATATTGGCTACAACTACATGGTGATTACAGTGCTGTTATAGATGTTGGTAATAGTAATATAGTAGTAATACAGTGATTATAGTTATAGTAACATTGGTACTGGTTTCAGCTACAGTGGCAGTTTTGTGGATAGTGATGCTGTGTGTGTGGGGGTGGGGTGGGGGGGTTGTCCAGCCTAGCGGTATCTATGATAGTTATGGTAACAACAGACAGTGATGGTGAGTAGGGTGGGAGTGATAATGGTATTGATCACGTGGTAATGATGATAGTGATAGCATAATGTTGGTACTGATGACAGTGGGAAAGGTAATGGTGGTGCTGGGATTGCAAAGGATGAATGCCAGTTATCTTGGAGGCTGGTGTAAGGATAGAGCAGGGGTTGTTGGTCAAAATGATTTTAATGATGCTTTGTGCTTATTGGTGGTGATGTTAGTGGTACTGGTGTCAGTTTGAAGGACAGCACTGGTTTTGATGGTGTTGGTGACATCAGCCTGCCTTAATGGAACTGATGGAAGAATGGTGTGGGTGCTGGTATCAGTGGCAAATGTAACAGCAGTCTTGCTATCAGGCCGACAGCGGTGGTGATCCTGGTGGTGGTCACAGTAACAGCAGCAGGACAGCGGAGGGACAGTAATAGGGAGGGTGGCCTTGGAGATAGGATGAAGACCACGATGGTGGTGATTCCACTGAGAGTCGTACCATTTTCGCAGTGACCCTTAGATTAATGAGCTGACCACAGGTCTCCTCTGGAGTTGACTGTGCTGGACGTGGGGGAAAGGTCCACATTCCTCCAAAGCCCTCCCTGCCAGAGCTGCATTCCTGCCGGGCCCAGCTCTCTGTGCAGGAGATAGCTATCTCTGGGGGCCCGTGGGGATGGTGCAGAGAAACAGGTCTGGGGCTACGAAAGTAAACAGAGAGGGCTCTGTGAGGCAGGCCGGCAGGACACAGGCATGTGAGGCATGCCCAAGGTGGGGGCATGTCATGGGGGGGCAGGAAGGTGGCCGTGCAGGGGCTCACGTAGCTGGCAGAACAAGGGCTGTATTTTGGCTGACTCAGCGGAGCAGGCTGGGACTGATTCCCTCCCACTAATGATGTGTCTTCTCCCCGGGATTAGCTCCCTCAGTTCTGGCTGGGAAAAGGGGAGGGGGCAGCCTCTCCTATCGCCCCAGGCTTAGAGGCCTCAGAAGGGACTATGGGAAAAACATGCTGCCCCGTAGGGCTAGTGACTGAGCCTGTGTGCTGTACACTTGACCTCATTTCCGATGGGCACCCATTGGGCTGGCAGGAAGCCAGCCTCCCCAGGTGTCCAGAAATCTTGGTCGCTCTACCACCAACACCCACCACCGCCCCCTTACCTTCGACCCCCCTCCAAGTGGCTGGTTTACTAGGTGGTCACACCTCTGCTCTGCTACACAGGAGGCAGCACAGCCTGGGGCTGAGGAGCGGAAGCTCTGGAGCCTGAGTAGCTCACCTCACTCTCAGGCCTCCCACAGGCTAACCATGTGACTCCAGGACAGTCATTTTACCTCCTGAGACCACAGGAGTTAAGGTATATGAAGTGCTTGAAGTGTTTCAATGGGCATTGAGAAGTGTTTGCTATGTATTAGTAGTACTGAGCGTTGAGCAATTGAAAGGGACTCCATCTCTCTGAGCTTCAGTTTCTCACCAGGAGAATTGCAATAATCCTCAGTGTGCATACTTGATGTGGAAATTGAAGGGGATTAGAGGAGGGAAAAGAGCCTGTTACCATCTTTACTGATGTTAGTTCAGGGCCAGTCCCAGTGTCCCTCCTGGAGCAGGGGGCTCCTGTCATGCAAGATTTGGGCTCCCTGGAACACTGCTCTCCTGTGGCTTCAGGATCTTGTGCCAAGCCTGCTGCCTCCTGGTGTGGAAGCAAATCCCCACTATGGCAGGCTTTTCAGAGATCAACCATCCAGTTCCTAGTCCTTTGCCTGCTACCCCATCCCCCAGCCCAGGACCGGGTCCCCCGGGTAGTGGAGAAAGGAAGGGAATATTTTTGGAGAGCCCTCTTCAACCCTACCTTCCTCTTTCTTTTTCTTTTTTTCCTTCTTCACTCAGTCACTCATTCACTTACTCATGGACAGGACAGAGAAGTCATGGGATTAGTCCTTGTCTTAAAAGAATCTAGTTTGGACTCCAATCAGGGCTGGGAGTGAGCGGGAGAGGGAGGGGAAGAAGGTGTCAGGTGAAAATTAAACGTTGCAGTAAGAAGAACTATCAACAGTGATGCTGTTTAGATACTATAAAACCAATATCTAAATAACAGAATGCATAGCTAGTTTATTTTCTCAACTGTAAAAGAGATAAAAATGACACACTCTCATGGGTTTGGTATCTTTTCCTCTCCCTCCCAGATTCTTATCCCCATTCCTCACTGCCTTCCTCAGCCCAGGAATCCACTCCAATGTATTTTTTAATGTCTTAAAGTGTGCTTGTCTTTCTAAAAATATGCATCTTGGGGGGTTAATTTACAGAAATGGCATGATGCTGTGAATCGTTCCGGCCCCTACTTTTTCCCCCTCAACACCATGATTATGAGGTCTGTGCATGTTACGGTATGTCGCATGATCTGTTCCTGCTTGCACGGCATTCCATTGGGAGCATCGCACATGCCTCCCTCACTCATTTCCCCAAGCGATGGGCCCATCACCGCCACAGCCTCACAGCGTTATTGAAAGCATTAAATAGAAAGCCGTCAATGCTGAGCCTGCCCACAGTTCCCTTTCAGTGAAGCCAGTCGCCATAACTGGTGTGCTATCATTGTTTAATCAGTACTTCAGGCTACAGTTTCCATAACACTTAATAGTCAGTTGCACAAGTGCTTCTTTTTGCGCCTCATTAAAACGAACCACTATTTACTCCCTCACATACCACTGATGCTCTTTGGGCTCCATGTTCTGGAGGAGCACACAGTTCAGGGAAATGGACGATTCAGGTCAGGGGTGCAACACAGCTCAGGCAGAACCCCCTGAGTCAGATTTTAAAGGATGGTAGGAACACACCAGGCAGATGGGGGAGGTGGGGGAGAACTGGGGAAGATGAGTCCCAAGTAGGGAAAACCACATGTGAATGGTCAGAAGCCTGCAGCTGGTTGGCATAATTAGGAAATTAATCATGGTGTGGCTGAGGTAAAGGGTATGAAGGGAGGGGGCAAGAGACAGCAACCCATGTGGTTCAGTTCTTATTGTGCACCAGTCTCTGTTCTAAGTGGGTAAGCACAGAACCTTTTTTTTTTTTTAAGTGCAACGATTTATTACATAGAGAATGTCTTATGATCCTGACCTGAGAGGCAATAGATAATTGCCAAGATGGAATCTTTTTGAAGCCATGCAGTAACCCTAAGAAGACACTGTCATCCTTCCCATTCCACAGGAAAGGAAACAGAGGCCCAGAGAGGCTAACAAATGGGATGCCCAAGAACTGATACCAGGCTGCCTAGGTTCATGATCTCACTGCTGTGACCTCTGAAGAGCCAGGAAAACCCTGGCCAGTGTGGCCCAGTTGGTTGGGCACTATCGTGCAGAGCAAAAAGTTGCCTGTTGGAGTCCCATTCAGGGCACACGCCTGGGTTGCGGGTTTGGTTCCCAGGCAACTAATTGATGTATCTCTCACATCAATGTTTCTCTCCCTCTCTTTCTCCCTCCTTTCCCCTCTCTCTAAAAATAAATAAGTAAAATCTTAAAACAAAACAAAACAAAAAACAAGGAAGGGGAGGGGGGGGTGAGTTGCAGAAGACCTCACAGGTCAGCTGAGGGACAAGGAAGAAGGTTGAGGAGAGCCTAGGTGCCATGATGCGAGTATTCGAGATCACAAGAGTGGGTGAAGGTGTGTGTGCTGCAAGTGTCACCTGTGAGTGCGCATGAATGTGCACGTGGGTGTACTTGAGTGCATGTGAGTGTGCCAGAGAGCATGTGTCTGGGAGACAGCGTGGGTCCCGCTAGGACTAGGTTTGTGGGTGTGTGAGAGTGTGGTACAGAAGAGCCTGTGGGAACCTCTGGCTGTTCACGAGGACTGAGCACGTGTCCTGTTGGTGTGACTGTGAGCCTCAGGTCCCTACCACCCTGGGGCCCCAGGAAAGCTGTCAGAGCCCATTAGCCTGACTGGTGTGAGGGGCCAGTTTTGGCCCTAGAAGCAGGATGTGCACACATCAAAGACAGCCTGAGCCTGGGGCCAGCGGGCGGAATAATTTAATGAGGGCCCAGGAGGGAGGCTGTGGCTGCTCGGGGTTAGAGGGTGGGAGGGGTGCCAGTTTGTGTCCAAGGCAGCTCCAGGCTCCACAGCCAAGCCTCTGGGGTGTGCCTCTGGGGTGGGGAGAGGGTAGGCCATGCTGGGTGCCTAGTCACACTCCCCGCCTTCCCTGTGCAAAGAGAAAGCTGCTCCTGGACCCCAGTGGCTTCCCACTCCTGCCTGGACACCAAGCTAGACACCAGGTGTCCCAAGGAACGTCAGAGGAACCAGGACCCCAAGCCAGACATCTTCATCTCTAAGGTTGTTCTGACATCACCATGAGCTGGAACGTGGGACAGTCAATTCTGGATCAACCAGTCTAAGTCCCTCACCTGACAGAGAAGTGTGTATGTGTTGGCTGGTGTTTTGTGGGGGCTTTGGATCAAAGAGAGAATTATGGGAGGCCGATCTAGTCTATTTTTCTATGGCTAGAAAAAAGGAGGGTTTTGGGTCAGAGGCAGGAGAAGGAGGTGAAGATGAAGATTCGAGTGAGGACAGAGAGGTCCTTGCCAGGAAACAGTTCTGATGGGACAGAGCAGAATGCTGTCCCGCTCTTTAGGGTCTTGGACAACACACACACACACAGCCCTGCTATGTCCAAGGGTCACAGTGCGAGAGCTTTCTCTTGGAGGCTTCTGGGACAAATGTCCTTTCACAGCAAGAGCCTGCCATGGGTCTTAGGCCCAGCTATGGGGTCAGGCTCAAGCTCCAGGTCTAGGTTCTGGAGACTTGAATCCAGGGTTGAAGATTCAGGGCCTATCCTCCGAACCCAGCCCGCAAATCAGTTTTATTTTGGCTGCCACAGGATTGACAAATATTGTTGGACCATAAACACCTCAGGGCATGGACTCTCTTCTTAGACACAAACCCCACCACTCCTTATTGCTCACATGCTCCCATTTTGCTCATTGACATCACCTGCGTGCCTTCTGAAAGTGCTTGGATTTGGGACTCTTGAGCCTGAGCTCTTTTTTTTTTTCTTTCAAGATTTTATTTATTATTTTTAGAGAGAGGGGAAGAGAGAGAGGCAGAGAGGAAGAGAAACATCAGTGTATGGTTGTCTTTCACCTGCCTCCAGCCAAGGACCTGGCTGGAGACCTGGCTTGCAACCTGGTTATGTGCCCTGGCTGGGAATCGAACCAGCGGCCTTTGTGTTTGCAGGCTGGCGCCCTATCCACTGAGCCACACCAGCCAGGGCGAGCCTGCGCTCTTTGAAAGACAGGTTTGTATACAAGGTCTGTACCGAAAGTATCAAGCTAATGCCAGTGTAATTAAAAGTTTTCCCGGCCCATACTTTTGGGATAGACCTTGTATTTTATGTGTTACAATCTAGCACGCAGGAGGTACCTGGTGTGTTTGTTGAATAGCTGACTCCAGTCGGCCTCATTTTCTGTACCTCCAGCGCCCCCTTCCTTTCACTTTTCTGCTTCAGCCCACACTTAATGCAGGACTGTATTGCCTGAGACACAATTTTCCTTCTGGGAAGCTTCTTGGTGACCCAGGACAAGTGGCCCCACCTCTGGTCCATGTTACTCCCTGCCCTGTGTTCCCCCCATACTCCATCTATCCCTGTGGTACAGCCCCCAAACCCTGCATTGTAATGATTCGTTCACGTGTCCGGGCTGTCCAGCTGAAAGCATCTGTTAGAGAATTTTGACAATTGTTTTAAAATTAGTTTGTGTTTTTTAAAAAGATTTTATTGATTATTTTCAGAAAGAAGGGTAGGGAGGGAGGAAGAAAGGGTGAGAAACGTCAATGTATGGTTGCTTTTTACCTGCCTCCATCTAAGGATCTGGCTGGAGACCTGGCTTACAACCTGGTTATGAGCCCTGGCTGGGAATCGAACCAAGGACCTTTGGGTTCAACAGGCCAGCGCCTACCCACTGAGCCACCAGCCAGGGCTCTTAGTTTGTATTTGATGCATATATAACATTTTAGTCTCTGAAAACAACTTCAATGGCTTGATTGGCCCCTCTCAAAGAGTGGTTAGGAAGCCCGAGTTGGCTAGCTCACCAATTTTGGTAAATCCCTCTGCAGCTCCATTTGCTTTGCTCCCAGACCCTGGTGTCTTGATCTTCATCTTCCGTGGCTGTAGGGTGAGGCCTCATGACTCAGAA
This sequence comes from Noctilio leporinus, assembly GCA_004026585.1. Lineage (NCBI taxonomy): Eukaryota > Metazoa > Chordata > Mammalia > Chiroptera > Noctilionidae > Noctilio > Noctilio leporinus. Next base: position 14,723 of record PVIW01003455.1, on the reverse strand, counting down.
AAGTCCTGGATGCAGCTCCAGGCAGAAGATAAATAGCTCACAAGCCGGGACCGGTCCGGTCACCAGGCTGGCCTGGCCCCTCCTGGCTTATGAGTCAGCACTTTCCAGGGGTACGGGCTAGTTTGGCCAAGGTGAGTTGCCTGAGCCTGTGGGGAACTGTGGGCAGAAAACACTCCCCAGGGCTGCCTGTGGCAGTGCCAGGGTGCACCCACCTAATATCAGGCTCAGCGTGCAGTTCCCACTCCCGCGTCCAGCCTGAGCGGTGCAGGGTACCCATCAGGGTCATTTTATCTCCCCTGCAGCAGGAGGGTGGGTACGTGTGTGCGGGTATGTGTGAATAGATACATATAAGGGCACAGGAATGTGTACTCTGTGCGACTGTTGATGAGTGTATGTCTGTGTCCATGTGTGTGCTGAGTAGGTGTATGCAACGGCTGTGTGCAGGCGTACAAAACAAGGATGCGTGTGAGGTGTGAGTGACTGTCTACGGGTGCACTCACAGGTTTCGTGTTAGAGCCTTTGGGTAAGCCGTGTGGCGTGTGAACGTGTACACACATGACTCTGTGACAACACACGTGGATTTTAGTTCCGGTTCTGCCACTTCTTAAATGTTTTGAAAACTTAAGTCTCTTCCCCTCTCTCTTCCTGTAAAATTGAATGGTGAAGATAAGATGATCTCCTACGTATTCCTCTGGCTTTGATCGTCAATAACCCTGCATAGAGGTTAAGCACAAGTGTGTGAAAGTTGTGTGCACTTGGGCACATTAGTGTGTGAATGTGTGTGACTGTGTAGGTGACTGTGTGTGCAAAGGGCATGACTTTGAATTCTGCTTCTACATTTACTAGCTATGTGTATGCGACCCCAGCTTAGCCCTTCCCGTCTCTGGGTCGCAGTTTCTTCATCTGCAGGTGTGGCTAATAATGATTCCCTCTAGGCTGCTGTGAGGACTGAGAAATGCTTGCAAATTGCCCAGCCCAGAACCTGGATCAGTTTCCTCTCCACAAGAAGTGCATGTGCGTGTCTGCGTCCGTATGCGCATTTGGGGACACTCATGCGGTGTGGTTGGCTGTGTAGGTTGGTTCAGAGGACAGGGTCACTGCTCTTAACCACTCCTGCCCTTGGAGGTTTCTGGTTTTTGTCTGCTGGCTACACAGCCACCCAGAGGGGGTGGAATTGGGAAGTCAAGCACCCAGCTACTTCCCTGGAACCATGTGGTCCCAAGGGCTCCCTGGTGCCCCAGATGCAGTCACATGAGTGCGGTGACCTGGAAAGGAGGATTGGTGTGGGCAGGAGATGGGCTCCCAAATCCGTTTACAGCCACCCTGGTGTATTAGACATTCTTCTTCTTCTTAAAGGGTCAACTCCAGCCCGGGATGGTGGCTGAGCTGAGCACGAGACCCAGCACCCCATGCCCACCTAGGATGAGGCCATGGGGGTGGGTTGGGGGCAGAAGCAGGCAGGGCCCTGCCCTCAGAGTGCTGCAAGCTGGGTGGAGAGCACCAGAGGAGGCTCACACCCTGGGCCTGGAAAAGGAGGGGGAGGTGGAGGAAGTTTTCTAGAAGAAAGAGGCTTCGGGGCCTGGTTGAGGCTGGCAAGGGGAAGGAGAGATGAAGGCAGTATAGACGGGAAGATCAGGGTGGACGGGAGTCAGGAGGTGAAAACAAGTACCCTGCGTGCGTGGGTGCAGGTGAGGACCAGGGAGAGGGTGTGGGGGCCTTGGAGAATCTCAAATCCAATTCTTCAATCTTCTTGCTGAGGACACTGAAGCTGGAAAAGGGGAGGAACATGCTTCTGGACAGAGTGAAGCCATGACTGATCCCGGCGTAGGTCTGGTGCCTGCCTCCACCTCTTGTGTTCTGAAGAGAAGTGTCAATCTGAGTTGCCACAACCCTCCTTTTGCTGGTCCCATAAAGATCTTGGTGAACTGGAGTGGGGACTTAGCAGTGATGTGTGCCTTCAGGCCAATAGGAGGGGCTAGAGCCCCAAAAAACTCCGAGCAGCCACGAACACCTGGACAGGAGCCACCAGGGCAGGTTCCAAACCCAAATCCTGCATGTCCACATAAGATCCCCAACACTGGACAACATACACTGGATAGGTTTCCAACCTCCATGCCAGAGAAACCCCTAACAACCTGCCCTAGACAAGACCACCCTTGGACCCTGAGCACTGAGAAAAGATCCCAACCCCTGGCCAGATTCATCCAGATAGATCTCTATTGCAAACCTAGAACAGTCTGAGAAGATCGCTACAACTCCATCTAGAAACTTCATGAAGATCCCGGCACTTAAGCAAAAGCACCCAAAGAGGGTCCCAGCACCAGACTCCGAGCAACCAAGAGAAGATTCTGAGGTCTGGATGAGGTAACACCGGAATTGGCTTTCAACTCAGACCAGGAAGGCCCTGACTGGGCCTCTGAAATCTGACCCAGAGCTGGTCCCAAGAGGAAACACGCTCACCCAGGCCCCCCTCCCCCATCCTTAGTGGCACTCATCAGAGGTCTCCCAAGTTCCAAGGCTTTCCAGGGGAACCCTGAGGTCATCTGTCAGGTTGCCCAGGATGAGGGTAGTGGGCAAGAGGCTAGAGGCCAGAGGCCAATCAGGCCTTCGTCCTTTGCAGGGAGCGCAGGGGCTCAGCTTAAGGGGTGGGCTTGTCTCCTGCCCAAGGGTGGGTGGGGTGGGAGCAGGCAGGTGGGGGAGCTGCGTAGCTTTGTGCCCTGCACCTTCCCACCGCGAGCCCCCACACAGCCGGCTGTAGGCGGGGGTAGAAGGCGATGCTGGGCGAAGGGCCAGGAAATCAGGCGCCAGCCCTTGAAACCGGCCAGGGTCAGACGGGGGCAGGGTGGCCACTGGCACCATGGCCTCGTCATCCCAGCAGGACAAGGCGGCCTCTGTGGGGACACAGCAGATCAGGAGGCGCTGGGGCTGTAAATCCCTTGGCTGACGGCTGTCAGCCTGCAGACAGGGTCAGGCAGCGTGGGAATGTGAGGTGGGAGTGAGGGGGCGTGGAGAGGGGGAGCCCATTGGTGCGGTGACCCCCACCCCTTAGGTCATCTACTCCAGTCAGTGTATTTCCCCACTCCGGGTTAACAAGGGTTATTCCATTTCCCAGACAGGGAAACTGAGGCTGACAGAGGTTGAACCACTAAACTGAAATGGCGCAGGCCATTTCTTGGTTAAAACCAGGTTCTCAATCAGGCTTTCTGGTAAACTATAGAAATGATGGCAGCTAGGTGACATCATTATTCCCATTCAATAAAAGAGAGAGCTGAGGTATCAAGAGTTGAAGCCACCTGTCCAAGGTCCCAAGATACCTGGGGGGTGAGGCTGGAACAGAAGCCCTGGTCTGCCGATGTGGCAGAGGCACAGGTAGTCACCCTGCTGGCCCCACGTGCTACCAGGAAGCCAGGGAGCATCCTGTAGGAGGAGACGGGTGCAGGTGTAAGTCGCAGGGTCCTCCCAGTCCAGAAGCTGTGTTTCTGGTTATTGAGTGCAGTGGACCCAATGAAGGTGTGTGGAGTTGATCTCTTGGAGGATGGGTGGGTTGGAGCTGGGAGATAAAGTGAGGGAGACAGGTGCATGGGTGGAGAAGTCAGGTAGGGTGGAGGGCACAGATGGGGCAAAGAGGGGATTGGAGGGGAAATGAATGAGGGGAAGGACCGCTAGATGCCTTTCTAATCTGCCCCTAATAGCTGGGGACCCCAGGGGCTGGAGAAAAGGGTCGTGGAGGGGTGGTGCTCTAGAGCCAGACTTACTTGGGTCTCTGGGAACAGGGTGCAGATGGTCCAATGAATTCTTTGGAATCAAAAATTGGTGACTTCTTAGTGCAGAGACAGCCTGGCTGGCCCCTAGATTTTGTTTAGCTCCCAGCCTGAGGCAGTTCAGGAATTTTCTCCTTTTCCTAGAACAACGTTTGACCTAAGCAGGCAGTGTGGGAGATCAGGGGTAGGAGGGGAGATGGCTGGGGTGGGGAGGTAGGGGGGGTGGGCGGGGGGGTTGATGGGGAGGTGTCTGCTGAATGTGCACGTGGGCCTCTGCACGTGAATGCGCCTCTGTGTGTCCGTGCAGGGGATGTGACAGTCTTATTTGCATGTGATTCTGAGGATGGGGCTGCGTGCCTGGCAGGGTGAGTGTATTATAGTTGCATGTGTTGCTTGTGTCCCGGCCTCTTGGCCTCATCTGGGCCTGTGTTATCTCTCTGAGTCTGTATGTGGCTGCACCAGCATCTGTGGGCCTTCCTGTGTGCCTGTGTCTCTGCCTCCTCCTGTCCCTCCCCAGCAGAGCTGTGATTGCCACTTTGCTGCCTGAGTGTGCAGAGGAATGTGGAGGGCAAGGGGAGAAGGCAGCACATGCCCTGGGCTGCAGGCCTGCTGGTTATGGAAAACTACTGAAGCCTCCTGAACTCGCAGGCGGGGCCAGCCCGGAGCCAGGCTCTGCAGGTTTTGCCCTTCCAGGCTTCCCCCACTCCCTCTCCCTGGGCACTGGGGACCTGCTGACATGGGTCCTCCATGAAGCAGCCAGCGCAGGCTCCCTCCCACCACTCCCCAGATGGTTAGCCGGGCCTCTGCCTCTCCCTGAGCCCCGGCCTCTCTGGGGGAAAAGTGAGGGAGTGAGATTATATTTTCTCTGAAGTCCTTCCCAGTCCTAACATTCTCTCCATTCTATGAATGTTAAAGGGATTCAAGAGAGCATGTTCACCCCCATTTCAGAGACTGAAAGCAGAAGGTCCTAGACTGTTAGAACAAGAGAGCCTCCTGAAGTTGATCTACCCCTACCTTCTCCATCTATGGGTGGGAAAACGGAGGCCTGGAGATCCCGCACTTACCTCCTGGGAGGGCAAGAACCCCAAGCTCAGGGCTCCTGTCTCCCATCATGCTGCTTTCCCGCAGGCCTGCTCAGCATGGAGGAAGCGGCAGTTGAGATGGCCTCAAAGTGGGAGGGTGGGGATGGGGGTGGCAGCTGGACACATGGACACAAGGCTGAGCCTGCCAGGCTCCAGGTGGCCGGGAGATATGGGTTAACTGTGGAAGTGGGCAGGTTGGGGCGCCACCAGGATTGGGGGCTGGGGGGGCACCAACTGGGCCACTCCCAGTTGGTGGACTGATGGGACTGAAGAAGTGTGTCTGAGCTATCCAGGCAGGTCCCCAGCGGCCAGGTGGGAAAGGGTGGGCTTTATCCAACAGAGGCAAATCTGCAGCAGAGCTAAATGGCTGTGGCAGATGCTCGACCGCCCCATCAGGCTATCTGTGTCCCAACCTCAGTTCCAAGACTTTAGTAACTGAAATTACCCATCTAACCAGGAGAGGGGTACTTCAATTCTCTCTCTTTTTAAAAAGATCTCATTTATTTCTTAGGGTGAAGGGAAAGAGGGAGGGAAACATTGACCAGTTGTGTCTCACATGCCACCCAATCGAACCAGTGATTTTTCAGTTCCCAGTCTGGTACTCTCCCTGAGCCACAACCAGCCAGGGCGCGCACTTAAACTCTGTACCTCACTTTTCTCATCTTTGAAATGGGGATAAGGTTAGCACTACCCCTAAAGGGTTGTTGTGAGAAGTAAATGAATACTTGAGGATACAGATAAAGCCTGAAATGTCTGACCCATAGCAAGGGCTCAGTAATTGTTATGATGATTCTGCTGAGGTAAGCTGTATTGTCTTCTCTGATGGAGCGAAAGGGAGGGAAAGCAGGGAGACCAGTGGGGCTCCTATGCTGATGAGAGGTGTGGAGCTCCGGGGTGGTATCCCGAATGAAGAAGGAAACCAGGCTGAGGGCTGAGGAGGCCTGGCGTGGTACAGGAGCTTGGGCAGAACTCTCAGACTGAATGGTGGCTGTGGGGTGTGAGAATGGCTCCCCCGGTGACAGGGGAAGCAGTGGGCTGTCACTAGGGCTTGCAGAGAAAGGTTGGTTAGAGAAGTACTTCGGAGGTGAGTTAACCACCTGGGGACAACTCCATGCAGCCGAAGAGGGCTGAGGAAACTGAAGCAAGTCAGGATCGGAGAAGGCTAAGGAAGACGGGCTTCAAGGAGGAGGGTGCAGGCAAGGGAGCCTGTGCTGGGGAACCGGAGAGGGACTTACAGAGCAAAAGAGAGGGAGGCAGAGAGAAAGACATTTTGGACGCTGTGGGATTTGACCATGAGGAGGCTGCCAGTGACCCCAGTGGATCTGGAAAGAGGGGCCAACACCGGAGCTGCAGGCGGGTGAGGGAGTAAGGAATGGAATGAGGGGAGTGGAGACAGGGCGGGTTGCACGCAAATGCCTGGAAACTTGGCTGAGAAGGGAGCTGTTTGAAGCAGTCAGACCGGGAAGGGCATGAGCCTCCGGGTGAGGTGGGGGGACAAGGGGTTACCCTCCTCTGTATTTCAGGTGTAGAAACTGAAGCTTATGGAGTCTCTTTAGGCCAGAGGCCATCACTGTAACATGGTTGAGGGAGAAGCATAAAAAATGAAACTCTTATCATCACGATTCTGCAAGTCATTAAACTTCTTTGAGCCTCAATTTATTTATCTGGAAAGTGGGAGTCATGTTGACCTATTCAGCCTGCCAGGACTCAGGGGAGACTCAAATTAGATGAGCTATTACAAAGCCTAAGAACAACTAATGCTTGGGCTACGGAAGTTTACCCACACCACCTCATTTACTCCATATGCGGATAATGACTATTTTTCCAGGTGAGCAAGCCATGGCTTGGAGAGCTGAGCTCACTTGTCTAAGGTGGCAAAATTAGGCATTAGGCATAGGTTCCCAAAGCTGTGGACAGATGGCCTCACTGCCCCATTCTGATGTGTGGTGCAGGCCAGGGGGAGGGTGGAGGGGAGACTGGCCCATTTCAAAAACCCTTGGCTTAGCTACCGTGGTCTCAGCATCCACCATCTGTGAGGAGTGGTCACCCCCTGGTGTTCCAAATGTGACATGTCCCCACAGGGAAGAGCAATTGGAGTTCAGAAATGGAGTGAGATAAGCTCAGAATAACCCTACCTCATCCTTTCAGAGTCTGGGAGCCCAAAGAAGGCGCACGCTTTGCCCAGTGGTTCACTGGACGCGGAGCTGTGCCGTAGGCAGCACCAGGTAGAAGCTTCGTAGCCCGCAGGCTCCCTTTGCCTCTCATCTGGGTGTCCTTTCACAGGGCAAGTGGCCGCTTTGCCAGTATTTTATTTCCGACTCCAGTCTAGAAGAAGAGTGTTGCATTATCATGGTTTAAACTCTACATTCATGTTTTATATGCACTTCTGTCCCTGTGATATAACTCAATAGGAAAAAAAGAATGGTTGCCAATCCTAATGGGGTAATTTTTACTCTCCCAGCTGATGGAAATGTCATTGGACTGTCATCAAATTGCAAAAAGTGGTGCAGACAGCCTCCGACGCTGTCAGCTGTGCTTTAAAGGGCTTTATCACACGCTAGCCCATTTTATAGTCACCATAACCAAATGAAGCAGTTTTTTTTAAATAGGAATTTATTTATTTACTTTTAGAGAGGGGCATAGGGAAGGAGAAAGAGAGGGAGAGAAACATCGATGTGTGGTTGCTTCTCATACACCCCCAACTAGGACCTGGCCCACCACCCACTCTTGCGCCCTGACTGGGAATCGAAAAGGAGACCCTTTGGGTTCACAGGCTGATGATCGATCCACTGAACCACACCAGGCAGGGCTTAAAAACTATCTTTTTATAGATGAGAAAATAGACTCAAGGTCACCCAGACCGGTTTAAAGCCAGGGAACTTTTCCAGGCTCCACACTGCCCCACTGTGGCAGTCTTATGCGTTAATCAGTCAATCCCAGCCCACTGGCAGACAGACACCTGGACTCCAAAATCCAAAGGTGTTGTGCTTCTCTCATTGTGATTAGAGATGCCAGATGCAACAGCTGGCCTTCACTTGGAGGGGATATGCCAGTGTGAATCCTGGAAGGGATATTTTAATGTGTTCGAGACTACTGGGATCAAGAAATTTCACTAAGATGGTAAATATCTTAATTTTTAAGAGATTTATTTCATACCCTCTGGTACATATGTTTGCAATTCTCAAATTCCAAGCTGTTTTCTATCAACTCTATAACTTTAATTATACAATCAGCAAGTCTATGAATGCAATTTGTATGTAATTCGGTTACCCACAGGAACAGCCTCTGGGTTTGGTTCCCAGACTTTGTGCTACACAAAAGTAAGGAATTTTCTCCTTGCGGTCATGTTTTCTAGCTTTCTACCCATCCAGCTATTCAGCTGAGAATTTAAGTTCCAAGTTTGTCATCCCCCCCCCTTTTTTTTTTTTTTTATAACCAAGTCCTCTAGTGTACTGAGAAGGCAGCCAATCCCACAGTTTTTGTATTTTTTATTTTCACCATAATACTTGATTATCATAGCTACTTCTTTGTTTTGTTTTTATGTTGCATCTTAACAGTTCTTTGTGTGTTTGTGTGTATAGATTTATATACATACATTTAAATTTCTTTTATTGGTTGATTTTAGAATGAGAGAGAGAAAGCAAGAGAGAAAGGTTGAATTGATTGTTGTTTCACTTATATATGAATTCATTGGTTGCTTCTTGTATGTGCCCTGATTGGAGATTGAATCTTCAACCTTGGCGATACTCTAACGGAGCTACCTGGCAAGGGTTGTACACTTTGGATAATAGTCCTTTAGCAGATGTATCTTTTGGAAATATTTTTTTCCCAGCATGTGGCTTGTCTCCTCATTCTTGACATAGTCTTTTACAGAGAAGTTTTCAATTTTAATAAAGTCCAGCTTATTATTTTTTCTTCCATGGATTGTGTCTTTGGTGTTGGGTCCATAAACTTGTATTCATACTCAATGCCATCTAAATTTTCACCTAGGGGGTTTTAAATGTTCTGTTTTACATTTAGGTCTGTGATCCATTTTCAGTTATTTTTTAATGAAAGGAGTAAAATCTGTGTCTATATATATATATATATATATATATATATATATATAGCATGTGGATGTCCATTTGTTCTAGCACCATTTGTTGAAAAGACTATCTTTGCAGTACAATGGTATTGTCTTTGCTCCTTTGTCAAAGATCAGTAGACTATGTTTATGTGGATCTATTTCTGGACCTATTCTGTTCCATTGATCTACTTGTCTGTTTTCTCACCAGTATCACACACTACCTTGATTGCTGTAATTTTATAGTAAGTCTTGAAGTGGGATAGTGTCAGTCTTCAAGCTTTGTTCTTCTCTTTCAATATTGTGGTGTCTACTCTAGGTCTTTCCCAGCTGCATATGAACTTTAATATCAGTTTATTGATATCCACAAAATAACTTACTGGGATTTTGATTTGGATTGCATTGAGTCTATATAAGTCAAGTTGGGAAGAACTGATATGTTGACAATATTGGGTCTTTCTATCTATGAATACAGAATATCACTCCATTAATTTTTCCTAGTTACCTTTTTTTTATACAGTAACATTTAAAAATTAATATACAGTTTTTTTAGCACAAATCTAGTCAGTACTTACTCTTAAATAATTTTTCCTAGTTACCTTTTAAAATATTGATTTGAGGACTAATTGTATTGTGGTAAGAGAAAACACTCCATATAATTTAAACCCTTTGAAGTTTTGGACTTGTTTTATGGCTTTGTATTTGTAGAGGTTGGTTTTTATAAATCTTCCTTGGATGCTTGAAAATTATGTACATGTATATGTTCCACTAGGCATGTTTGTTATTACACTTTAAAAATCTTTCATATACTTACTGAATTTTTTGGTCTTCTTTTTGAATCAGTTACTGAGAAAAATATATTGAACTCTCTCAACATCATATATTGAAAGACTGTTCCCATTGAATGGTCTCAGTAATCTTGTTGAAAATTATTTGGCTATATATGTAGAGGTTTATTTCTGGGTTCCCTACTCTGTTCTGACCTGGGCCAGTTCACCCCTCCTTAGGCAACCTGGTGGCTCCCTGCTCCTGGAGGGTCACCTATTGATGCCAAACCTAGTGTGGGCACCTGATCAGCATCATAGCGCACTACAGCCCAGAACTCCTGGACTCAAGCTATCTTTCTGCCTCAGCCTCCCAAGTATCTGGGACTACAGGTGCACACCACCGGGCCTGACTCTATTCTATTCTATTGGTATATATTTCTGTCCTTATGGTCCTATCATACTTTTTTGATTATTGTAGCTTTGTAGTAAGTTTTGAAACCAGTAAGTATAAGATTTTTTACTTTGTTCTTCCTTTTTAAAGATTGTCTTCACTATTCAGGGTCCCTTGAAAGTCTGTCTAAATTTGGGTTCACCCTGGCTGGTGTAGCTCAGTGGATTGAATGTCAGCTTGTAAACCAAAAGGTCATTAGTTTGATTCCCAGTCAGGACACATGCCTGGGTTGCTGGCCAGATCTCCTTTTGGGAGTATGTGAGGGGCAACTTGTCAATGTTTCTTTTCCTTTCTCCCTCCCTTCTTCTCTCTCTAAAAATAAATAATAGATCAATAAAAATCTTTAAATTTGGAATGAATTTTTCTGTTTCTACAAAGGTATCATTAGGAGTTTGATGGATATTGTACTGAATCTAGAGATTGCTTTGGATAGTATTGACATTTTAATAGTATTATGTCTTCTAATACATGAACATGGGATGTCTTTCCATGGACTTGTGTCTTTGAAATTTTTTTCAACAATGTTTTGTAGTCATCAGAGTATAAGTCTTCACATCATGATTAAGTTTATTCCTAAATATATATATTTGGATTCTATTATAAATGGATTTTTCTTAATTTCCTTGTTGAATTGCTCATTATTAAGTGTATAGAAACACAACTGATTTTTGTGTTGATTTTGTATTTTGCAATTCTTCTGAAATTCATTTATTACTTCTAACAATTATTTTGTGTAATCTTTGGGATTTTCTACATATAAGAACATGTCTGTGAATAGAGATAATTAACTTCTTCCTTTCCAATTTAGATGTCTTCTATGTCTTTTTCTTGCCTAATTGCCAGGCTAGGACTTCTAGTATTATGTTGAATTGAGTCATGAGATGGGTATTCTTGTCTTATTCCTGATCTCAGAGGAAGAGCTTTTAGTCTTTTGCCATTGAGTAAGACGTTAGCTGTGGGCTTTTCATGTGTATACCCAGCTGCTTTTAAATGTCTTCATTCCTTAAGGGTTTCACCTCTGCTTCTTCTCATGGCCTGAGATGTTCTGTTGCAGTTCTCTGCCTGTCTTCCCCATGCCTCCACGCCCCGTGGGCCTGTAGTTTCACATGCAGTGGCACCTGCCACTGCTGGCAGCAACCTCCATACTATGCACTGTTCCTGCCTGAGTGGGACGGAACAGAAATCAATGCCTTGGGCAGCCCCAGTCATGCCAAAACATTGCAAATGAATTCCATTCTTTTTCAGGAGAAATCAAGAATTGGTTGACTTCTTCCTAATTGTGCTGGGCTTGGCAGGGGGTTAGCAAGGATGTGCAAAAACACCATAAAACTTCCTACTGCTTTTAGGTTTGCTTTTTTGTTTAATAAACATTTTATCTATTTACTTTTACCACATGCCCCCAACCAGGAACCTGGCCTGCAACCCAGGTATGTGCCTTGACTAGGAATCAAACGGGTGACGTTTTGGTTTGTGGGACAATAGCCAATCCACCAAGCCACACCAGTCAGGGTGTAGTTTTGCTTTTTGTCAGTCAGGCACTCACTTGGCTGTTGCAGTCCCTTGATTGCTTTCTAGAGCTCCTACACCACTAATTCTAGTCAGTCAGTCTGTTATTATTTACTTGATGTTTCCATGAGAGCAAAGGGTCTGGAGCTTCTGACATCACCATCACATAGCTCTAAAAGTTTTATTTAAAAAACAAACAAACAAACAGCCCTGGCTGGTGGCACAGTGGTTAAGGCACTGGCCTGCAAACCCAAAGGTCGCTGGTTAGGTTCCTAGCCAGGGCACATAACCAGGTTGCAAGCCAGGTCTCCAGCCAGGTCCTTGGCTGGCATACATTGATGTCTCTCTCCCTCTCTGCCTGTCTCCCTTCCCCACTCTCTAAAAATAATAAATAAAACTCTTAAAAAAACAAACAAACACAGCCCTGGCTGGTAGCACAGTAGGTAAGGTGCCGACCTGCAAACCCAAAGGTTGCTGGTTTGATTCCCCAGCCAGGGCACATAACCAGGTTGCAAGCCAGATCTCCAGCCAGGTCTGTAGCTGGAGGCAGGTAAAAGGCAACCATACATAGATGTTTTTCTCCCTCTCTGTCTCTCTCCCTTCCTCTCTCTCTGGAAATAATAAATAAAATCTTAAAAAAACAAAACAAAACACACACACACACACACACACACACACATACACAAACAGCCCTGGCTGGTGTGGCTCAGTGAATTGAGCACCAGCCTGTGAACCAAAGGGTCACTGGTTCGGTTCCCAGTCAGAGTACATGACTGTGGAGGCAGGCAGGATCCCCAGCTGGGGACATGAAGGAGGCAACCACACACTGATGTCTCTCTCCCTCTTTCTCCCTCCCTTCCCCTCTCTCTAAAAATAAGTAAAGAAAATCTTAAAACAAAAACAAAAATCTTTTCACATTTAGGTCTATGATATCCAACTTAAATTAGATTTTGTACGATTACCTGGTTTTAAATTATAACTCTTTTATCTTGTTATGTGGCATTGGGAAAATAACCTCTCTGTACCTCATTTTTCTTCATCCTAGTATCTACCTCATGGAGTGTTTGTGAGGCATTTGCACATCTGCATATATGCAGAAGACTCATAAAAGTGACTAGAAAATAGTACATCCTTAATAAATGCTAGTTGCCATAAATATTTTTTTATCCTTTTGATCCAGCACCTCAGAAGTTTAGAAAGGACTAATCTGGTTAGTCTAAGAAAAAGGCCAAGTCTACCTACCACTCAGCATAATGTGAAGATCCTGATGGTTGGGTGGGGGTGCTGAGAAAGGGCTAGTCCAGTTTGAACAATGGGTTCTATTGTGCTAAATAAATGTGAATTTCCTTTCTCTTTTCTTATTTGTAGCAGTACGAATACAAAATGTTCCATGTGTTTCATTGATCTAATCATAAACTCAATTTATACAAACCTCTAACGTAGTCTTTATTTGTTTTTGAGGGAAGCAGGAAAAAAATTGTTTTGTTTAAAATTTCCTAGAACATAGAGGGGCTCTGTACTCAGTTTCCCTAATAACTGCTCAAAACATAAACCAGGTTTTGGGATTAAATTTTGGAAGGCCAAAGGCTATGTGTGAGTTTAAAGGAGAATTGATTAATTTCAACTTGTGTGTATTTTATTTAAAAATTTCCTGGAGCATTTTTAAAGTACAGAAATAAATATAACAAGAACATAAGCATCCTTGTACTCATCAGCTAGATTGTACAAATTTTAACTTTTGTCTCAATCCACTCTTCCCCAGAAGCAACCGCTGGTTTGAAGTTAGTGTGTATTTTCCCAGGTTTATCTTCTTTTGTCAAATATGTATGTACTAAAAAAAATGTATAATATTTTGTTCTTAAACTTAATGTAATAATACATGTTTCATCCTTTCAGTTTGTTTTTTCACTTATCATTTCAAAGATATATTCATTATGATACATGTATTATTGTAGATCTCACTTTTTTCTTTTTTTATTGAATTATATTTGACATACCATATTAAACAGAGTAGGGCAAAAGTAGGTTTAAAGATGTGAGTATGGGACCCCGCCCCTGGCCTCCTGGGCGCGCAGACGGGAGCGGGCGTGTACACTCCGGAGGATTTCGAAATTATCTAAAAATACAGGTAGTTCTCACTGCCAGCCTTGATCTGCATTGGTCGGGTGGTTCCGTCGGTTGGAGCACCTCCCGCACCCCCCACCCCCAAATGAAAGATAATAATTTCATGCACAGATCCAGGAAGTAAACAAAGTGCACCTCTAGACCACAGAAGGTCACACCACTAAGACAATAAGTCAAAGCAGACCAATCTAAGAAGCAGAAACAAACAAGAGCCACCTAAAATGGGGGGACAAAGAAATAAACCCTCAGCAAATGGAAAGGAGGAATTCCCAGGAAGAGTGCAAAATGAAATAGAGGCAAGCAGCCTATCAGACAGGGAATTCAAAATAATGGTGATAGAGAAACTTAATGAGCTCATCGAGCTCAAAGAAAACTTCAAACAACTCCAGGTAAAGTTCAAGGAACTTTCTGAGAACTACGCAAGCATTATAAAGGACAAAAAAAAAAAAAAAAAAAAAAAAAAAAAAAAAAAAAAAAAAAAAAAAAAAAAAAAAAAAAAAAAAAAAAAAAAAAAAAAAAAACAGTAAGAACCAGGAGGAAATGAAGAATGCAATCAAAAGTAGGGTAGAGAAAGCAGAGGAGCAGATTATCAAGCTGGAGGTCAATGTAGAAAAAAATTCCCAGGCAATGCAACAAAATGAAAAAAGATTAAAAATGAATGAAGAGATTTTAAGAGAGCTGCAGGACAACATGAAACGTAATAACATCCGTATCATAGGGATACCAGAAGGAGAAGAGGAGGAGCAAGGGATGGAAAACCTGTTTGAAAAAGTAATGACAGAAAACTTCCCTAACTTGAGGAGAGAAAAAGTCATGCAAGTTCAGGAAGCACAGAGGGTCCCAAGGAAGATGAACCCAAACAGGCCCACTCCAAGACACATCATCATGAAAATGGCAAATTTCAAAGACAAGGAGAGAATCCTAAAAGCAGCAAGAGAGAAACAGCTAATAACATACAAGGGGGCTCCT
>PVIW01003454.1:140047-167288 GCA_004026585.1 Noctilio leporinus | reverse complement strand
TTTGCATCTCTCTGATGACTAGCGATGTTGAGCATTCTTTCATATGCCTCTGGGCCCTTTGTATATCTTCCTCAGTGAGTTGTCTGTTCAGGTCCTTTGCCCATTTTTTAATTGGGCTGTCTGTCTCCCTGGTGTTGAGTCGCATTAGTTCTTTATATATTTTGGAGATCAGACCCTTGTCTGAGGTATCATTGGCAATGATGTTTTCCCATACAGTTGGTTCCCTTTGAATTTTGCTGATATTTTCTTTAGCTGAACAGAAACTTTTCAATTTGATATAGTCCCATTTGTTGATTCGTTCTTTGATTTCCTGAAGTATTTTCTTAGTTCTGCCGGGAGCCTAAATGGTAGCCCAGAAGCTGGGGTGGAGTCTGAAGGCAGAATGGGCATGTAGGAGGTTTCCTCTGGCCCCTCTCAGGAAAGGGAGTAGTCGGAGTGTTGTGGGTCTGAGTTGTGCAAATGAGAACAAGAAAGATGAGGGCCAGCTGTCAGCATCAGAGGGAAGAACAAGTGCTGGTGAGGCTCAGGCACTCACTCCTTCCCCTTAAACTCTCCCGAGAGGGGAGTGAGGTGGGTAGAGGTGGAGGAGGGTATGGGGGCAATGGTAATGCAAAAACTACAACAAAAATTGTTTTTTTATAAAGATTTTATTATTTTTAGAGAGAGGGGAAGAGAGAGGCAGAGAGGGAGAGAAATATCCATGCGTGGTTGCCTTTCACCTGCCTCCAGCTACAGACCTGGCTGGAGACCTGGCTTGCAACCTGGTTATGTGCCCTGGCTGGGAATCGAACCAGCGACCTTTGGGTTCACAGGCCGGCGCCTTATCCACTATGCCACCAGCCAGGGCCCAAAAATATTTTTAAAGAAAGATGAATTAATGATTTATCTAGAAAAGTGATGGAAATAAACAGTAAGATCCATAAACTTTCAGGAGAGAGGAGTGTGGAGAAGTAGCTGTGATAGACTTAAAATACCAAGCAAATCATTGGGCATAAGGCAGGTCTATACAAAATTGATAGTGGAGTCTGAAAAGGTAGAGGTTTGCTTATTATAGAGAAGTAAGTAACAAAATGAGGGAGGAAGAAAGGGAGGGAGGGAGGAAGGAAAGGAGGAAGGAAGAAAGGAAAGGAGGGAGGGAGGTGGGAAGGAATGAAGGAAGGGAGGAAGGGAGGAAGGGAGGGAGGAAAGAAAGGAGGAAACAAGGGATGAACATTAACTGGCCCAGTGTGGGTCATGTGCAACCCTGACACTCTGTGTCTATCACGTAAGTGACTCCTGGTCAGGAGGGAGGTCCCCCCCACCCCACCCCATACCCAGTAGGAATAATTGGCCAGAGCAAGTAAGTTTCTTTTCCTGGAGAAGGGAGATGAGCAATGAAATAAGATTTATACCATATGAGATGTTATATGGTTTTTTAAAATATTTTTTTCATTATTTTCAGAGAGAAGGGCAGGGAGGGAGAAATAAAGGGAGAGAAACATCAATGTATGGTTGCCTCTCACCTGCCTCCAGCTACAGACCTGGCTGGAGACCTGGCTTGCAACCTGATTATGTGCCGTGACTGGAGAATTGAACCAGCAACCTTCAGGTTCACAGGCCAGTGCCAATCCACTGAGCCACCAGCCAGGGCTGAGATGTAGTATGTTTATTTAAACCGTTCTGTTAGTCCTCCTTTGATAAACACAGACTAACTTAATTATGTGTCCCACATAGCCATTACCGTAAAGCTCTGTGACTGCAGGGGCGGGGGTGGGGGAGGGGCATAAATATTTTGAATGTATTTGCCATGTACTGAGACACCCACCTGCCTGGAGAGACACCAATGTGTATAGCTCAGGACTTGTTTCATGTTTTCCCCTTAATCTGCTTTTTAATTTTTTTTTCTTATCCTCACCCAAGCACTTTTCTTCATTGCTTTCAGAGGGGGTCGGGAGAGAGAGAGAGAGAGGAAGAGAGAGAGAGAGGGGGAGAGAGAGAGAGGGAGAGAGAGAGAAATCAATGTGAGAGAAACACTGGTTCCGTACCCACCACAACCAGGGATCAAGCCTGCAACTTTTGGTGTACGGGAAAATGCTCCAACCAAATGGGCCGTACCAGCCCCAACTAACTCTGCCTTTTGAGCAAGTAGGCATGGAACAAAGATTAGGAAACCCCACCCAGAGCAGGATCCAATTCTCAACTTGGATCCTCTGTTGTCTCTAGAGAGATGTCATTCTGGTCACTAAAAATAAGGCCTGTTGCCCTGGCTGGTGGCACAGTGGATAAGGTGGTGGCCTGTGAACCCAAGGGTCTCTGGTTCGATTCCCCAGCCAGGGCACATAACCAGGTTGCAAGCCAGGTCTCCAGTCAGGCCCGTGGCTGGAGGCAGGTGAAAGGCAACCATACATGGATGTCTCTCTCCCTTCCCCTCTCTCTGAAAAATAATAAATAAAATCTTTAAAAAAGAGAAAACAAGGCCTGCAAGTGAACATCCCGTCAGATGGGAGCTTCATGTGGCCCATTCACAGCAAAGCAGTGAAGCAGGTGCCTGAGACAGATGCCAGGCCAGGCGCCCTGACCCCAAATTCCTGCTCTGACATGTCCTGTAAGTGAGGCACAATCATAGGACTTACCTCATTTGGTTGTTGTGGGGATTAACCTGGAGAAAATGTTTAAACGTTTAGAACAATGGCTGGAACATAGTAGGCAGTATAGAAGGCTTGTTAAGTGAAGGAATAAATAAATGAGTAAACTGCCTCAAGTTTTAAGTAGCTGTTAAGAGCTTTTGGTAATTAATAATTTATACCAATTAAAATATAACAGCATTACATACTCATGGTAGAAAGTTTAAAAATTAAATAACTGTAATTAGAAGATAAAAATTACCCATCACTTTATAAACTGGGATTAACTCCCAATAATATCTTAGTGCGGGCTTTTGTGCTTTTCCACCCCAAATTGGAATTCTACAATATAAATGAATGCATCATTTGTAATGTCATTTTTCACTTACAATTTTAGAAGTATGCTCTTCTAGTCTTTCATATTGTCAATAAGAAAGTTAGTTATTTAAACTGGTACCCTACTATAGATGATTTTCTATGATTAGATGCTGAGATGAGTTCCCTGTTTTCGCAATTTTATGCAATACTATAGTAAACGTTCTTTACATATGTCTTTGCTCACACCGGGGCCAGTGGAATTCCTGGAAATGAAATGGCCAGAAGAAAGGGAAAAAACACCTCAGGTATCTGATAAACGTTGCTAAAATTACCTCCAGAAATATTATGTTGATTTACATGTGTAATGTACCCACTACGTGACAGTCTAGTTATGCCCAGGTCCGTTCACCTGAGTTAACCCACCCCTCCAGGGAACCAACCAGCCTTCTTCTGCACACCCTGTTCTCTTTCACCTGCTGTCCTCTTTCTGCCTCTCTCTCCGTATTTTCCTCTTACCTGGCCTGGCTGCTAAAAGACATGTATTATGATATATGTTCTTCCCAACATCCCCAGAATTTATTTTAACTTCAAAGTAATCACACACACCCCCACCTGGTCATTATAATAGTGATCCCTCGGACTCATTAAAATTCACATGCTTTTCTGTCATTTTCTCCTGGCCTTGGTGCTATGGGGCCACCAGAAACCCACATTTTGGGTTTGGTGGTTTTAAGCATCAAGAAACAACAAGAAATATCTTGGAAAAATGGCAAAATTATGGATACGATGTTGTTACTGCAGCCTCCAAAGTTTGTCACTTTTCATTGGGGACCGAGTTTATTTCATAAGCAGCCTGTCTTGTGTGCCTCGCCATTTCTCAAATGCATTGCCTAATACAATTTATTCATTGAGGCTCACAATTGTGTTTCTGCCTGAGGGGTTCATTTTCATCTTTTTACAATACATAAAATTAAACCCCAAAGACCCAAGCATTATATGTTTCAAATAATTCTTCCATGTCTATTTGTAATGTATATTTCATGTAATATAACAAGATCCTGCACATTGATCGGGAGCACTGGAAAGAATGTAAACTAAATTGTAAAGTGTGGCTGGAATGCATTGCAATTTAGCGGGTTTCATCAATCTCAGCTTAGGATACACTCTTCGCAATGCAGGGCTTTGCCCCTTTTAAACTTCTTTTGCTCACTTTTGACTTGGTTAACTTTTCTAATTTAATGATCATTCTTTATCTCATTATGCAATGTTTTCCCTTTACTGGGAGAAAACTCTTCCCTGACACGCCCAGCTATCAAGGAAAGAGATTACCAGGTAGTAAGTCCAAGCAGCTACACTGTGTTTTACTTGCACAAATTGACTCTTGAGCCCAGAGTTCAAAATCTACCAGGTTTGGATTTGAACTCAGACCTCTCCCCTGGCCACCTGTGCAGACTTGAGAAAATGACTAGACCCCTCACTCTTTCATTTTCTCATCTTTAAAGTGGGCATAACATCTGCTTCTTAGGGATGTGTTGAAATTTTAAAGAAATGATCTGCTTGGCTTAGCACTTACCAACAAATATGAAGTAGATGGAGAAAAAGTTTTAAAAATTTAACAATAATATACAACTCTTTTTGTATGTTTTTCTAAATAAAAGAGCAGAACCAAAAAGAAAACAGAGAAAGAACAAGAACACAACCCTATAAACTAGAGACCGAGTCTTTGGATCCCATGCTAACTAGTCATTTGAAAACTGGCTATAAAAATCCTTCTTTGGGTAATTAGCATTCTGTAAAGCAAGTTGTAGAAATTGTTAAAAAGTGAGGATTGCCGTTCAATCACCAAACAATCTGGAAACAAAGTTAAGGTTGAATTGCTACCAGTGACAGATGAATGGTATGAAGACATGAGTTTCAGCCACAGCTCATTATCTTCAACACCCTAAAGTAGCCCAAAGAATAAATATGTCTATTTATCAGAAAGATCCACCATGTGATATGAAAAATAGAGACATTTATTGAAGTAGATGTAAGAAACATTGTACATAGGACAATGACATCTCAGTCCCCTTCAAAGTAGGCACCTTGGGACCTCTCGCAGTTCTATCAATATTTCTTCCACTGTTCAAAACACTTTGGAAAATCCTTTGTTGGAAATGCAGTTTGAATCAAGTCATTAGCAACTGTAACATGATGTTCCTTCTGCTCTGGTAGCAGAAGGTGCGGAACAAATTCTGTCATGGCAGGGTTCATGCCAAGATCCTGAGTGGAAATCTCAGACCCAGTAGTTTTGGGAATCTGCAGATCAGCTCTGGTTCTCACACTGTCAGTCTTTGTTGAATGCAGGCCATGCACTTTCAACAGACTCTCAAACATCTTTGAAGCATTTGTGCCACACTTTCATTTGTGTTGACATCATCCCTAAAAGCCTTCTGAATCATCCAAATAGTTTCTGCGGTGGAATGTTCCAAGTTAATGCAAAATTTGCTACAGATTTGTTGTTCTACTTGCTCAGTCATTTTGAATGCGATGGCCACACAGCACACATGCTCACTCAATGGCATCTACCGCCCACACTGACTAGTACAGTGAGGTCATCATTGTTCACACATGCGCATTCCAGTCCGCTCCCCCTGGCTGCCAGGTTACACCCATCTTGAACAGACCTTTCTCATTATATTAACAATGGCTCAACTTTTTCCAGACAGATCTCACACACTGGGGTAGCTAGCTGATGGTGATTCCAACAAAGGATTTTCCAGAAGACTTTGAATGGTAAAAGAGAAACTGGGAGAACTATGTGAGGTCCCAAGGTGCCTACTTTGAAGGAGATTGAAACATCATTGTCCTATGTACAATGTTTCTTGTATCTAGCATCTTCATCAATAAATGTACCTATTTTTCATATTACATGGCTGGATGCCATCTGTACAGACCTATAAATAATGCAATACCAGCTTCAAGATAAATCTTTGATCCACTTCTGCTCTAACCTGATTGATCCACCTAGTCCCTATTATGTAAAAAAAATTATAAAGCAGCCACTGATCAGTGTGACATGAATGTATGTTTTCTGAGATGAATGCCACTTATTTAAGAAATAAAATATGAGTAACCTAAAGAAATAATGTGGCATCATGGTTTAAAAAATTAGCTTTATTCTTCAGGTATTAAACATATACCCTGCAATTCACTGACTCATAACTACATGGAATTTATAGACTATTTGGTGTTAGTCACTAACTTTCACATCCTCTGAGAGCTTATTTTCAAGATGAAAAATGTTCTTGCCTAGCCATTTTTCTGTTGATAGGACAGTAGCAAGTACCTAATACCACACTGCCTCATTGTTGGGGAAGAGCAATTTCAAGAATTCAGTAGCTATGATGAAGAGGGACAGATGTCTTTAATCAAAGAAATTCTTATATAATTGTTTATAATATAAATTTCAGCCTATCCATACAACATTATATTGTTTTTTTTTAAATTATCCCACTTCACCAACAACACATATACTTGTAATTTTGGAACAATTGGATTAAACGTTAAGAGCTAGATAAATATTAATAATATAGTTAACAGCTTCTGTAATTCGTATTTTTTCTCAATTGTTCACAATATATATATTTTTTTCATTTTCTCTCACGTCCTTTTTAGCTTTAAATATTCTTATTGGTTCTGGAATCAGAAACTTCTCACAGTTGCACTAAATGGGCAGATCTCTACTAATAGGTGGTAAGAATGATTCGTCTTTAACCCCCAATTCAAATTATAACAGAAGGCAGTGTTCCTAATGGAGCATGATGATTTTGCCTTTATCTCGGTATTAAACTAGTGACACTTCATTAATTTTTAAAGGGGTTTGAGGTATCTATTAAGAAGTTTATAGGATCCCTTTACTCTCTGTTTCTTAAGAAGGCCCACATATTTTGCATACTCCTCTCTGCTTGACGTGTTTTTCCATGATTTTTCCATGGTCCTTCATTAAATAAAACCACATGTGAAACACAAAAGGTAGATGTTGTCAAATGTTTTGATATCCAGTGGTCTTTTATTTTAAATATCTCTTATAAAAAACTTTTTTTGTAGAGAAAGAAAGCACTGGCTTTGGAATTAGGCTCATCAGAGTTCAGAATATTACCTTTTGCTCTCTGTGGCCTGGGTCAAGAATATAAACCTTCTAAAATTTTGTTTTTAAACTCCCTTAAAAATGGGAATTTTGGTCAATATGTTTATAATATTTGGTCAAAGAATGTAAATTTTTTCTATTAGTATTCTATTTATATAGATAAGACTAAAGATGAACTTCCCTGTTACCTAAAAAGCTCACACAAGGGGATAAGAAAATTATCAAGACATCAATAAATAAACAAAGGCTATAATGATATTATTCTCTCAGTAGTTTTATAATTAGCTTATGTGTATATTTTGAGCATGCAAAAAATATAAAGACACAGTGATAAACCCTTTTACATTCCAAAATAGTAGTAATAAATAGAATTAGCAAAGATGTAAATTTTAGATATGGTTCTGGACCACATTACTCATACTTTACCTACTTGTTAATCAGTGTGTATATGTTTTTATAGTCTGCTCTTTCACATATAATTTGATAATAATCCTTATTAGTCTGTCTTTTGGGTTCAAGCTTTCTATACAATTACTTTGCCCAAAGTTCCCTAATTTTACCCTGTGTGTGAACATTTGGAAGCTCCCAGCTTCAATTGACTCTGAATGGTGGTGAAGCAAACATGCATGTATGTCTCTCTCCTTTGTGGAGGGTGTGGCAATGGGTGAGAGCTATTTCTATAGGTAAAACGTATTCAGGGTTGTCAAGGTAGAGTTAATATACTGAAAGAACACCATTGCATTTTGATTATTGAAAAAAGTGTGATGCCACATTGAACTAAAAAATAATATAGGTTTTTTTGTTTGTTTTTGTTTTTTCATGGCGCTACACTCTTCGTTATCTTCCTACTACCTCTAAATAATTATCAAGCATTGGCATGTCTGCTCAGGTCCTGGACCCTCCTCTCTTCTTTCACTAGGTCATCTCATTTAAGGTCTTCTTTAAATATTTATATTGTACATACTTATCCTAAGCCCTGACTTGACTTCTTCCAGAGATTCTGACATCTCTATACAATCTACTTAGACTGTTTCTCTAACAGTCTTACTCATCTTGGGAACAGGCACCAATAAATGCTTAAGTTCCTCAAGTCCACGTGTGTGGAAGTGTCCATGCTTCTGTCTTTACCTTCACTCTACCACACTAGCCTTCACCCTAAAACCCAGTCCAGCGGGGTCCTACTGGTGAAGCCTCTGCTTCACCTTAAACTGTAGACACCCAGCTTCCCTGTGACTCTTTCACTTCCGCCACTGGTCTCTGTAGCCTCTTACAATGACTCTTCCTGTAGACGTTCTAGCTTTCCCTGATTCCAACATCATACAAAGTTACCATTGTTATTTGATCAAAAGTTGATGGGTATTACAGTGTTCTTGGAGAAATTCAGGGCCTCTGGTGCTATCTGAATTATAAGAGGACACATATAGTCTACATAAATTAGGTCAGGAACCCTAAGGCGAGTGAGGGTGGCATTTTTTTTATCTTCATAGTGATAAATAAGCAAATCCAAAACTGCTATTCACTTACAGTTTCAAGTACAACAGTTCAGTTTCCTACAACAAATGGATTTGTGTAAGTTCTGTGATTATCACAAGGTTAAAGATTGCATTCTAAGGAATGAACTGTAAACTGTCCATTTAGCAGTTGAATACCTTAATCTCTCAATCTTCATCATATGTCAGTAAATATAAAGAAAAAAAGAAAAGAGGGGAAGAGAAATACTGAATTTTTACATTTAATTTTATTGTTGTTGTATTACATCCATCCCCTTTTTACTCCCCTCTGTCCCCCTCCCCACCCACCCACTCCCCCCAAAGTCAATCCCACTTGTTGTCCATTCCCATCGTTCTTCCATACTAGTTTCTTGACTAAATTGCTCCCCTTCTTTGCCTCTTCCTCCCCCCTGCCCACTTAAGGACTATTCACTGTAGAGAAATACCGATTTTTAAACTTACCTTAGTTCTTTGCCCTACCTGCCCTTGTCTATTAATACAGCTCATTGTTTTACTCCTACAATCACTGGATTTTAGGTATTTTCTAATGATACCTTTTGTGTAGGAGATGGCTAAGAAAACAGAACAGCACTTATCAAAGGACTCAGGGCAACAGTATTGTGTCTCTGTGTTACAAGGCCTCTCATCAAATACTATTGTGACTTCTTTTAACTTTTATCATGGATGAATGAACAGTTTGAGGTTCATCATTTGGGTGCCATTTCCTATAAAGTAACACAACATATTTATTTATTTATTCCTTTATTTATTTATTTACAAACTTATTTTTGCACCTAGGCTTTTTGGGACCTGCGATAGACTGTGTGTGTGGTGTTGAAATCTTCCTCCTCCCCCAAGTGTGATGGTATTTGGAGGTGACACCTCTGGGAAGTGATTGGATCAGAGGGTGGCCCCTTTGTGAATGGCAGGAGCCCCAGGGAGATCCCTCAGGCCTTCCACCATGTGCAGGCCCTGTGAGGAAATGGCCATTCATAAATTGGGAAGAGGCCCCTCAGGAGACCCTGCATCTGCAGTACATCTCTCTTGTTTATGAGTCACCAGTCTATGCTGTTTTTGTTGTAAGATCATGAACAGACTTAAATCAGGACCTATTTCTTCCTGATTTTAGTCCAGGGGTCTCTCTGTGACAGGACTTCAGCCTCAGGCTGTAGGTACCATTCTGTCTTGAAGCATCCAAATCAGTGCTGTGGTAGCTGTGATGATATGGGGACTTTTTCATGGAAGTAGAAGATGCTAACTCTCTGAAGGGACACAAAACCTTTTGGTTTGTGTCCCTACTCCTAGTGTGTCCCTACTCATTCAGAGCCTTGGGACACAGACCTACTATAAATATTTCTTATTTATACCAAAACAGACCTACAACATTTTTGGTAGAATAGTTTTATGTTGGCAAATATATGCAAGTTAACATCTTCCCTCTTAACTAAAATAAGTTCTGTATTTATAAGGGATATTTGTTAAAGCATCCAACTATGTGCCATACACCTTCATAGGGATCATGGGAGTTCCAAGCATGAACTTGGGAGCAACGTAATGCCTTCTGCCACACATGACCTGCAGTTAGGACCAAAATCAATATGAACACAGAAAGCGCTGTCCAAGGAGGAAGGAGCCCCTCCTGTGTATCCGAGAATTCACAAAACATATTTGAATGTCATCTCTAGGCTATGTTTATTCAACTCTATTGGTCTTGAACATAATCTTTTTGTATTTTTCTCTAAAAAAATGTAACCAAAGAGAATGTCTTTGTAATTTATGTTTTTAAACATTTGGAAAGAGTTGTACCCCAGTCTGAGACTGAATGTACAAATGTGTTAAGTAGTGTGATGAAGTACTTTTCCACTTGTTTCCAGTCAGTAGAAATAAGTACCAATGATCATGATTTCACTGGAAAATAGCCCCTCTGTTGTGCCTTCATGAATATCTTGCTTGATAATTATTGCATATACAAATGAGATTTTCCCCTTATATCACTGCATACACTGTTGACAGTTTGCATTGTTGTGAGCATCATTGTATGTATAAAATGTGTTTGCATCAGTTGACTATCATTAGACACACCACAGACAATTTTGCATATAGCTTTGCATGCTATTTGCATATCATTGGCATCATTGCATATAAGTAATAGACAATCTGTCCATTTCTTTTTTGCTCTTCCACATTTCTTCTCATGACCTCTTTTATGACAGAGCCTCTTCCGGAGAAAATAATGAGGCATCAGTACAGGAGTCCCTGAGGCAGATGGCATGGAGATATCATTTGCATCCCTAATTATTTTGTTAATAAACAATAAACTATATTTAGTTACCAGTGAGAACATTGCCATTTTGTAAATTTGCCTCTGACCATTTTCTTCTTAAGGGAAGGAAACCATAACAAACAGCCGAACCTTATTGCATATAAAATGCCAACTGGATACGAGGTGTTGACGATCTGGATGAGAATCCAGTTTTGAAATTCAGTTCATTTTAGGCCACCTAATAAAAAGCCACTACAGAAGGGAAAGGAGTGTTCTACATGATGAGTGAAGTCTGAATTCTTAAAACTTTCACTTTGGATTGTGCATCCTCTCAGCCACGTCTCCTTGGTGTAGCTAGTGTAGACCAATGACAAAGTTTGCTATCCCTTGTGGAATAATGGTGACAGTTCTCGTTCATTTGCAGCTCCTTGGAAGAGCCTGTCCCCATGCTCCCCTGGCCCACCATGGCTAATGCTTCCCTGCCACACAGGTGATTGTGATAATGTTCACAGGACTAGAGGTGCTAATGTGTGGATAATACCTGCAGAATGAGTGAGCATCCATCTACTTACTAGATGCTGAGCCAGGAATAATGTTTAGAATAAACACAGTGAGAGCCTTTGCAAAAATGCCAGCCTCTCTACCAAAGACACTGTGTGAATCCCTACTATTGTTTAAAAGTTATTTTTGTTACAGTTCAATTTATATTTATGACCCGTACTTTTCTTTATATGTCATCCAACTGAGGTCAAGGAAATGGTCTATTTCCAGAGTCTCATTTATTTATCAATTTGTCCATTCCAATATTTATTTATTCTTTAATTAAGTCATGTATTCATTCATTTAATGTACTTGTTGAGTGCTGATTATGTCAAGAGAACCATGGTCGGTGGTGGTTATTAAATGATAAATAAATTTCAGTCCTTCACTACAGAGGGTTGATAGTCCTGAGTTGACTTGCATAGAAATAGAGGTCAGACTTATTTGATCACCTAAAGGGTACTATTGCATATTTGAACCCTGAAGCCCCCTTTAACCTATGAAAATGTACCTACTCCACCCACTCAAAACAATATTCCTTGTGATCTGTGTAAAGAGCAATGTTGTGTTCTTCCTTTTTCATCAGAAAGTGTAACATCTTGAGAATGATGGCATTTTCTGGACAATACCAGTGAATGTGCTCTTGGCTAGAGCAGCTGGAAACTATTTCTAATTAACCTTGTTGTTTCCAAAATTCTGTACCCTTTCATAGGAATGCTTCCCAGCAATGAAAACTTTTAAAGCAGTAGATTTGGAAACACAATATTGACTTCTTGCCCACATAGCTTTTAATCTTTCAGAAACATTGGGGTGCTCAATAGTTCTCCTAAACCAGTGAACCCTTTGACCTTGATTGCGTTTAAAGGTTTAGTGGACAAAAGAGATATTGGGGAACAACATGAAGTCCTTCAGCCTTTCTGAAAGGCAAAGATCAAACAGCAGCTGTCTAGTAGCTGCAAAGAAGAAACGTTCATTTCTGTGATGTGGACTTGGTTACAAGATGTTTATTTGTCTTTGTTTTTCAGGCAAGAGACCTCATTTCGATGCACATTAAAAGCATCATAGCCTTTTCCTAGTAGTAAAGTTTTTATTAAGTAAAAATATATTTGTGCATTCTCTAAATAAATAGAATCCTCAAGTATAAAAAATGTCTCATAAACATTGCTTATGAAAGTTTTTTAAAAAACCCTTAATGGCTAGCATATAGGAGTGCGCTCTAAATATTTGCTGAATGAATAAACAGGGGAGTTAGTCATAGTAAAAATGGAAATGACCAGATTCTTTAATAATAAAAGTTATGTATGGTCTAATGCTACTTAGCAATAGTATAAATAATATCTCCCCTGATGTTCATAACATAGATCAGCCAAAACTTGGATAATAACTGTTAGTCTTAAAGTATTAAAAAAATTAAAGTCACTTCACACTATTGCTAATGAATTCCACATAATGGTTTGTATTTCATTTCAACTTTCTTTGTAAATGGAATGAAAAGATACTTAGTCCCGTCTCTCACTCTATATAAAATTTCCCTCTAAAGAAATTTCTCTTGCCCAGCTTTCATATGAATAGTTCCAGTAATAGAGAGATCACTGTAATTTTTGGTAATAATGCATTCTCTTGTTGGTGTTTATCTATTTTTATGTTTTAAAAGTTGTCACTTTGTAATCTGACTACCTATAACTTTAAACCTCTTTCCCTAACACCACCACCAGAAGTAACATACACAAAAAGTCTCTTTTCCTCTTTGTCATAGCATTTCCAGGAAACTTAAAACATAAGACTATACATCATTTACACTGGTAGGTAAATATTAAATTACAGGACAGGAAAATGTTCAAGGCTTTTTCATCAAACTTACTTATCATTATCCTATTTTGGACTTGCGTACATACAAGTGTTCCTTTACACCCTGGCTCCTTTACTGCCTGTGAAGATCTGCTCTATGTGATGAACATAGAAATTGCACTGCAGTGTCTATGCAGAACAGGAAGCTGATCAAACTCAATTTTGAGTTCACATTAGTTTCAACAGAAATTCAGCCTTTACGAAATTTTATGAAGCAGAATAGTTCTTTTGCCTGACTTTCATTTTTCTTGTCTCTTACAATCTTAAGGTAATATTTGCTGCTTAAAAGAAAAAGAGTGAAAAAGGTGAAGGAATTAAGCAAAAAAAAAAAGCAAAGAATAAAGAAAGAAACTAATAAAAATCCTTAAAGACACAGACTGATTACCAGAGGGAAAATCAGAGGGAGGTAAAAGGGGGAAAAAAGAGGGATAAATGGTGATGGAAGGAGACTTCACTTAGGGTGGTGAACACACAATACATTATACAGATGATGTGTTAGAGGATCATACCCCTGAAACCTATATAATTTTATGAGACAGCATCACCCCAATAAGTTCAATAAGAATAAAATTCAAGAACTGACATTTTAAAATCAAAGATCTCAATATAGCATTGACATGTGAAATTCCCTGTAAATATTATATATAAAGTATATTTAAATATTTCTTGAGATATATATGAAACTAAATTTGCTTCACAGTAAGTCTGTTTATCATAATCCAGATAGTTACTTACCTCTGAAGCAATCGATATGTGAAAAGGCTTCATTAGATTTGCTTTTAAGTTTGCCTCATTGCCAGAAGTTTCCTGATTTTGACGGTACAGTTCATACCTGAATATTATCAACATTATAAGGAGATGTCCTTGTAAAGTTTCTTAGTGTAGAGTCTGAGCCCGTGTAGGAATAACCGTATTTAATAAGGAAACTTTTGTTCTCCCAGAAACACATTTGTTTCAAATTGGTTAAAATCAGCTTGATATTCAGTTGTCTCCCTTGGGCAAATTCCAAAATGAAAAGAATGTGTAGTAAATTACTAATCTACGGACAGACAAATGCTCTGATAGTACTGACTCAAAAAGTAATTTTTTAAGTAAAAATTAAGTAAAATATTAATTATAAACGTATGAGCTAAAACTACATAATTTAGATACATAAAGCATGTATATTTTGGAATGTGTGATATTTTTATCACATCTCTGGGAAACTTCACATCTCCATATTTTAAATAGCAGAAGATGAACATTAAGTTGCTCCGAGATTTTTCTCTTAGAATGCTGAAGCATTATTGGTCCCTTTCAAGTTGTATAATTAAATCCCCTTATAAGTCTAGTGACTGTCTTTGATCATCCTTACTTTTTCAACTATCTTTCTTAAAATGCCAGTCTTAGGAGGTTGAACCCATTTTCATATCTTGTAGGCCTTAGAGTTTAATTCTCTTGACCAATTTTTTATTATTTTTTCCTAAATGTTTTTTAAATTTATTTTTATTGTTGTTATATTACATGCATCCCATTTTTACTCCCTTCTTTCCCCTTCCCCACATACCCACACCCCTCCACAGTCAATCCCACTTGTTGTCCATGTCCAGGTTCTTCCACATGAGTTCCTTGACTGAACTGCTCCCCTTCTTTGCCTCCTTATCTGCCCTCCCCCCTCCCCTCTGCCCACTGAAGGCCTATTCCTTGTATTCATATACTTGGTTCTGTTTTGCTTGTTGTTAGTTTTGCTCATTATTGTCCAATAATGGGTGAGATCATATGGTATTTGTCTTTCACTGACTGGCTTATTTCACTAAGCATAATACTCTCCAGTTCCATCCATGTTGTTGCAAAGGGTACAAGTTCCTTCTTTCTTTCTGCTGAATAGAATTCCACTGTGTAAATGTACCAAAGTTTTTTGATCCAATCATCCATTGATGGGCACTTAGGCTGTTTCCAGCACTTGGCTATTGTAAATAGGACTACTATGAACATAGGGGTACATAGGTTCTTATGAATTGGTGTTTCAGGGTTCTTCAGGTATAGTCCTAGTAGTGGAATTGCTGGATCAAAAGGCAGTTCCATTTTTAGTTTTGTAAGGAAACTCCATACTGTTTTCCATAGTGGCTGCACCAGCCTGCATTCCAACCAGCAGTGCACCAGGGTTCTGTTTTCCCCACATCCTTGCCAGCACTTATTGTTTGTTGATTTGTTGATGATTGCTATTCTGACAGGTGTGAGGTGGTATCGTATTGTGGTTTTAATTGGCATCTCTCTGATGGCTAGTGATGTTGAGCATTCTTTCATATGCCTCTGGGCCCTTTGTATGTCTCCTTCAGAGAGTTGTCTGTTCAGGTCCTTTGCCCATTTTTTAATCGGGCTGTCTGCCTCCCTGGTGTTGAGTTGCATTAGTTCTTTGTATATTCTGGGTATCAAACCCTTGTCTGAGGTATCATTGGCAATTATGTTTTCCCATACAGTCGGTTCCCTTTGAATTTTGCTGGTGTTTTCTTTAGCTGAGCAGAAACTTTTCAATTTGATATAGTCCCATTTGTGTGCTTGTTCTTTGACTTCCTTTGCTCTTGGTAAAGTATCAGTAAACATATTTCTGTGTAGGATATCTAAAATTGTACTGCCTCTACTTTTCTCCAGGACCTTTATGGTGGCACTGCTTATGTTTAAGTCCTTTATCCCCCTTGAGTTTATTCTGGTGTATGGTGTAAGTTGGTGGTCTAGTTTTCTCTTTTTGCATGTTGTTCATGCAACACCACTTGTTGAAGAGACTGTTTTCACTCCATTTTATGTTCCTCCTCCCTTTGTCAAATATTAGTTGACCATAGAGTCCTGAGTTAATTTCTGGGCTCCCTATTCTTTTCCATTAATCTCTATGTCTATTCTTATGCCAGTACCAGACTGTTTTGATGACAGTAGCCTTGTAGTATAGTTTGATGTCCAGTATTGTGATTCCTCCTACCTTTTTCTTTTTTCTCAAGATTGCTGAGGCTATTCGTGGGCATTTGGCTCCATATAAATTTTTGATGCATTTTTTCTATCTCTGTGAAGTCTGTCACTGGTATTTTAATTGAGATTGTATTGAATCTATAGATTGCTTTGGGTAATATGGACATTTTAATGATGTTAGGTCTTCCCATCCATGAACATGGTATATGCTTCCATTTATTTGTATCTTCCTTCATTTCTTTAGTCAGTGTTCTGTAGTTTTCTGAGTACAGGTTTCTTACATTCTTGGTTAAGTTATTCCTAAGTACTTTATTTTTCTTGTTGCTATGGTAAATGGAATTTGTTTTCTAGCTTCTATCTCTGATGTTTCATTATTGGTATATAAAAATGCCTTTGATTTCTGAATATTGACTTTATATCCAACTATTTTTGCCAGCTTTGCTTATTAAGTCAAGTAAGTTTTTGGTGGAGCCTATTGGGTTTTTTATATACACTATCATATCATCTGCAAATAATGACAGTTTGACTTCCTCCTTTTCAATTTGGATACCTTTGACTCCTTTTTCTTCTCTAATAGCTATGGCTGGAACTTCCAAAACAATGTTGAACAGAAGTGGGGAAAGTGGACAGCCTTGTCGTGTTCCTGATCTTAGGGAGAAAGCTTTCAGTTTTTGCCCATTGAGTATGATGTTGACTTCAGGTTTCTCATATACGGCCTTTATTATGTTGAGGTATGCTCCCTCTATTCCCATTTTGCTGAGGGTTTTTATCATAAATGATTGCTGTACTTTATCAAATGCTTTTTCAGCATCTGTTGATATGATCATATGATTTATGTCTTTCATTTTGTTGATGTGGTGTATTACATTTATTAATTTGCGAATGTTGTACCATCCTTGCATCCCTGAAATGAAACCCACTTGATCATGGTGTATGATCATTTTAATGTATTGCTGAATCCGGTTGGCCAATATTTTGTTGAGAATCTTAGCATCTACCTTCATCAGAGATATTGGCCTATGGTTTTCTTTCTTAGTTGTGTATTGACCTGGTTTTGGGATTAGAATAATTTTGGCCTCATAGAAAAAAGTTGGGAATCTTCCCTCTTGTTGGAATTTTTGAAATAGGTTGAGAAGGATAGGAGTTAGTTCTTCTTTAAATGTTTGGTAGAATTCACCTGTGTATCCATCTGGTCTGGGGCTCTTGTGCTTTGGGAGATTTTTGATTACTTCTTCAATTTCACTAGACTAGTTGTCTAGTCAGGCTTTCTGCTTCTTCTGGATTCAGTTTTGGTAGGTTATACATTTCCAGAAATTTGTCCATTTCACCCAGGTTGTCATATTTCTTGTCATATAGCTTTTTGTAGTAATTTCTTACAATCCTTTGCATTTCTGAAGTATCAGTTGTGATTTCTCCTCTGTCATTTCTGATTCTGTTTATTTGGGTCTTCTCTTTCTTTTTCTTGATGAGTCTGGTTAAAAGCTTGTCAATTTTGTTTAGTTTTTAAAAGAATCAGCTCTTGGACTTATTGATTCTTGGAATTGTAGTTGGAGTCTCTTCGTTATTTAATTCTGCTCTGATCTTGAGGATTTCCTTCCTTCTACTTGCTCCGGGCTTTGTTTGTTGTTGCTTCTCTAGTTATTGCAGTTTTATGGTTAGGTTGTTTGTATAAGCTTCTTCTCACCTTTTTGGTAGGTCTGTATTGCTATGAATTTCCCTTTGAGGACTGCCTTTCCTGTGTCCCAAAGGTTTTTGACTGTTGTGTATTCATTGTAATTTGTTTCCAGAAACTTTTTCATTTCATCTTTGATCTCACTGTCAACCCATTTATTACTTAAAAGTGTATTAGTCAGTCTTCATCAGTTAGAGTGTTTTTGGCTTTTTCCCTTGAGGTTGGTTTCTAGTTTCAATCAATTGTGATCTGAGAAGATGCTTGTTATGATTTCAATTTTCCTGTATTTGTGGAGGCTTGTCTTGTGACCTACCATCTGGTCTATCTTTGAGAATATTCCATGTGCATTTGAAAAGAATGCGTATTTCACTTCTTTGGTGTGCAAAGTTCTATATCAATTAAGTCCATTTCCTCTAGAGTGTTGTTTAATGCCACAATATCCTTGGTGTTTTTTTGTTTGGAAGATCTGCCCATTGTTGATAATGGGGTATTGAAATCCCCTACTATGAGTGTGTTGCTGTCTATATCCTTATTGAAGTCCTCCAAGATTTTTCTTATATATTTGGGAGCTCCTACATTGGGTGCATATATGTTTACCAGAGTTATATCTTGTTGATGGATTGTTCCCTTAAGTATTATGAAATGTCCTTCATTGTCTCTGTTTATGGCCTTCATCATAAAATCTATTTTGTCTGAAATAAGTGTTGCTACTCCTGCCTTTTTTCATGTCCATTTGCTTGATATATATTTTTCCATCCATTCACTTTCAGTCTATATTGATCTTTTGTTCTGAGGTGGGTCTCTTGAAGACAGCATATATGTAAGTCATGTTTTCCTATCCATTCAGCTACCCTATGTCTTTTGATTGGCACATTTAATCCATTTGCCTTTAAGGTTATTATTGATTGATATTTATTGCCATTTTTCCCCTTTGTGCCTGTGTTCCTCTCTGTCTCTCTCTGTTTCTTCTTTTTAAAGCAGACCCTTTAGCATTTCTTGCAATGCTGGGTTGGTAGAGGTGTATTCTTTTAGTTGTCTTTTGTCTGGGAAACCTCTTATTTCTCCTTCCATTTTGAATGAAATCCTTGCTGGGTAGAGTATTCTTGGTTGCAGGCTTTTGTTTCCCATTACTTGGAATATTTTTTGCCATTCCCTTCTGGCTTGTATTGTTTCTGTTGAATAGTCATTTGATAACCTTATTGGGGCCCCCTTATATGTTATTTGCTGTTTCTCTCTTGATGCTTTTAGGATTCTCTCTTTGTCTTTGAAATTTGCCATTTTAATTATAGTGTGTTTTGGAGTGGATCTGTTTCAGTTCATCTTAATTGGGACCCTCTGTCTTCCTGAACTTGAGTAATGTTTTCACTCACCATGTTAGGGAAGTTTTCTATCACTACTTTTTTTTTTTTTTTTTTTTTTTTTTTTTTTTTTTTTTTTTTTTTTTTTTTTTTTTTTTTTTTTTTTTTTTTTTTTTTTTTTTTTTTTTTTTTTTTTTATTGTTGTTGTATTACATCCATCCCTTTTTTGCTCCCCTCTGTCCTATCATTACTTTTTTGAACAGGTTTTCCATTCCTTGTTTCTATTCTCCTTCTGGTTTCCCTATGATATGGATATTACTGTGTTTCATGTTTTCCTGCAGCTCTCTTCAAATTTCTTCATTGTTGTCAGCCTTTTTTTCCATTCTGTTGCACTGTTTTGGAATATTTTTCTACATTGTCCTCTACATCACTGATCTGATCCTCTGCGTCCTCTAGCCTGATGTTGATTTCTTCTACTGTATTCTTCAGTTCAGAAATTGTATTCTTCATTTCCTCCTGGATCTTACTGATAGTTTCTATGTCCTTTTTAATATTGATTTAGTTCTCAGTAAGTTCCTTGTAGATTCCCTGGAGTTCCTCATAGTTCCCCTGGAGTTGTTTACAGTTTCCTTTGAGCTGGCTAAGCTCATTGAGCTTCTCTATCATCATTATTTTGAATTCCATATTTGATAGGTTGCTTGCCTCTGTTTCATTTAGTGATCTTTCTGGGGATTCTGCCTTTCTTTTGGTGATGGACTGTTTCTTTTTCGCCCCATTTTTTTGTTTTCTTGTTATCCAACCAAACTGTGATCGGCTGCCTGGCTAAGGAACTGCTAGGCTGGAAGGATTGGTTTAGTTGTAATCCTGTCCATCTGTGATCCAGCACCAGGCTCAGATGCAGCTTGGGGTGACAGACTGATTCAGTTGAAAATCAATAAATCAGCTACCAAACTCAGGCCTTACTGGGCTAGACAGAGAGGTTCTATTAAAATCCAATGGATCAGCCACCAGCTCAGGTGCAGCCTGGTGGAACAGATTCAGATGTAAATCAATGAATCTGTGATCACCTGCCAGGCTCAAGAGCTGCTGGGCTAGACAGCAAGGTACAAATTTAATCCTATGAATCTGTGATCAGCTGCCAGGCTAAGGGGCCAGTGGACAGGACAAACCAACTCAGTTGTGAACCAATGAATCCACGATCAGCCACCAGGCTCAATTGCCACTGTGTGGGTTGACTGTCTGACTCAGCTGTAGGTCAGAGAATTTGTGATCAGCCGCCAGGCCCAGGCGCTGCTGAGCAAGAAGGACTGACTCAGTTGCAAAGCAATGAATCTAGGATCAGCCACCAGGCTTGCATTCCACTATGTGGGGCCGACTGACCCAGCTGTAAGTCAGAGAGTCTGTAATCAGCTGCTAGGCCCAGGCACTGCTGGGGGAGAAATACCGCTTCAGGTGTCAACTATTGTATCTCTGCGCAGACAGGCAGGGCAGGAGAGGTTATTTAGATGTAAATCAGAGAATTGTGATCAGGCGCCGCTGGGCGGGGCAGATTGTGTCCAGTAGGTGGGGCTATGGGGACCCTCATGGGGAAGCCGCTGGATGGAGCGCCATCTGCAGGAGAGGTGGGCGATGAGTCAGCACCGGGACCCCCCAGGCCTCCTCCCCACTTCTCTCCTCCAAGCCGCCACTGCAGACTCTCCCCACACGTCTCCAGTCCTCTCCGCTGGAGCCCAGGGTAGGTGGGTGCCAATGTATTGTCACTGTGGTCACTCTAGTAGTTCTCTGTCTCCAGCGACCTCTCAGGCCAGCAAACCCCACTGCTTTCCGCCCTTCTCAGCTGGATGCTGCTCTGCTCTCCGCTGTGTTGCTGTAGCTGGCACACCAGCTAGGGGACCAGACCCCACCTTCTCAGGTGGGACCCCCAGCTTCATTCCTTAGGCTGCTACCTCTGGTGGGGGCCCAGCCAGCCCTCTCGCGTTTCCATGATTCCTACCAGTCACGTTGTGGTGCAGCGGCCTCTTCTGTTCTGTCCCTGGTTATAGAGCCTCTTTCCAGCTGGTTTTCTGTTGGTCATTCCAGCTGATTTTTATTCCAAAAAAGTAATTCGAGATGCGACCTGGGAGGAGATTGGTGCAGCTCCATTTACTCGTCCGCTGTCTTGCCGGAACCTCTCTCCTGAAAGTTTCTTGTTGGTTTGTAGGACTTGTTGATACACCTTGGATATGAGCATTTTGTGGGTTACATGTTGGGAAATACCTTCCCTCATCTATGTTAGCCATTTCACTATTTTACAACGTCTTTGGGTATTCTATAATTTCTAATTTTAGCATAATCTAATGGATCCCTCTTCCCCTCTTACCTAGTGTTTTTGAGTCCTGTTTAAGAACTTTTTCCCAACTCCAAGAATATGTTTTCTAATTTCATCTACTTTTAAAAAAAACATTTAATTTGTTATCTTTCAGATAGAAGGGAAAGAGAGAGGCAGAGAGGGAGAGAAACACCAATAAATGGTTGCCCTTCACCTGCCTCCAGCTACAGACCTGGCTGGAGACCTGGTTTGCAACCTGGTTATGTGCCCTGACTGGGAATCAAACCAGCAACCTTTGGGTTCGCAGGCCAGCACCTTATCCACTCTGCCACCAG
Source organism: Noctilio leporinus (assembly GCA_004026585.1). NCBI lineage: Eukaryota > Metazoa > Chordata > Mammalia > Chiroptera > Noctilionidae > Noctilio > Noctilio leporinus. The sequence goes on along the minus strand of PVIW01003454.1, from coordinate 145,544 downwards.
CCAGGGCTTAATGTCATCTACTTTTCACATTTAGAGCTACACTTTTTTTCACCCAATTTTTGCGGATGGTATAGAGCAGAACACACTTCCCATTTTCTCATGTGTCTATCCAATTGACCCTGAATTTATTACTTTAAAAAAATTACTTTGCTTCTATCTCCCTGTGCTAACTTTGTGATAAATTAAGTGCTGAAATACCCATGGATACATGTGGTTTTGCTTCAAAAATCTCTATTTTATTTATTTTTCTATTGTTCTATCCTTGCATCCATAACATTCATGTCTTTATTTTCAATAGTTTTATAATCTCTTGGTACCAAAAAAAATAAGTGTAATTATCAGGAAAATACAACTCAAACTCATAATAAACCAGAAGGTTTAGCCTAAACTTGAAAAAAAAATGAAAAGGCTGACGATACCAACTTTTGGCAAAGAGTGAAATAGAAACTCTCAAGACACTATGAGGGTATATGCATTGGGGGAAAGGGTGTAAAACTATGTTCAACTACTTTGGGAAATTGTTGGCAAAATTAACTAAACCTAAGATACAAAACTTTCTTTGGACCCACAATATTACATCTGGGCATATACACATCAGAAGTGCACATAGAGGTGCTCAAAGTCTTAGTATGAATAATAGAGTAGTATATTATACAATGCAATATTAGGGATCAAAGAAAATAAGCCAGGTATTTGGAAAAAAACACAACGCTGGTATTACATAGCTATGTTCATTTAGTGATAATTCCTAACACCCCATGTTTCTAATTTGTTCATTTTTGTATGTATATGTAAAGTCTTAATGAAAATGTATCAAAACTGTTTTGAAGATAATACTGCAACTATAGTATTAGTTAGATGTCATAATTTCAATACATTTAAAAATTGTTTCTAATTATTTGTAAGTAATATTGTAATCATTAATCATGAAGTTGATCGTGTATTTGTTCACAATATACATCTTAGTTTCTTATTGGTGTTAAAACAAATTGTGTTGGCAGATGCTTTGATTTCCAGCCAGTGACAAATATTTTATATCGTGATTCAGTTAGTTATCCTATTAGGTCCCCTTTTCAGCCTTATTTAATTGACAAATTTCATAAGCATGTCTTCCATAACTTAGATAATGAAAGTATTAAAAATAACAGAAAACAGAATGAAAGCCCTTGGCATCTCATTAGGGAACTCTCTTCAAGTTGACATAGTCTTTAATCAATAGATTTGGGGCATAATTATTAACCATATTTGAGTTGATCTTAAACTCTTATCTCTCAGACCACGTTTTACCATTTTATACTTAGCAGAGACACTGACAAATGCTGGGCTAAATCTAAGGTGGAGATACATCTGTGGAACTTATTGTGTTCTATTAAATACAAATACGATCATAAGAGGAAATCCCTACAACCCAGCCACACCACTTCCAGTATCACCAATCTGCCATTTCTCTTTTATTTAAAAAAAATTGTTTTATTGTTATTCTATTACAGTTGTCCCATTTTTTCCCTCCCTTTGCTCTCCTCCACCCAGCGGATCCCCCACCCCTGACTCCCACAGTCAACTCCCAACCTGTTGTCCATGTCCATGGGCCATTCATACATATTCTTAGACTAGCTCCTCCCCCTTTTTTCCCTTTGTCCCTCCCCACTCCCCTCTGGTAGCTGTCAGTCTGTTCCTTGTTTCCATGCTTCTGGTTCTATTTTGCTCACTAGTTTATTTTTCCATTGGGTTCCTCTTATAGGTTCCTCTTATAGGTGAGACCATACGGTATTTGTCTTTCACTGACTGGCTTATTTCAGTTGGCATAATGCTATCCAATTCCATCCAGTCTGTCTCGAAGGGTAGGAGTTCCTTATTTCTTTCTGCTGTGCAGTGTTCCTTTGTGTAAATGTACCACAGATTTTTTGTTCATTCATCCACGGATAGGCATTTAGGCCATTTCCAGTACTTGGCTATTGTAAATAGTGCTGCTATGGATATAGGGGTGCATAGGTTCTTCTCGGTTTGTATTTTGGGATTCTTAGGGTATATTCCTAGCAGTGGAATCACTGGGTCAAAAGGCAGTTCCATTTTTAGTTTTGTGAGGAAATTCCATACTATTTTCTTTAGTGGCTGCTGCTTATTCTCCAAGTTCATAATCTATATGCCAAATTTGGCATAACTTTCCCTATATTTTTTTCTAGAGTTACCAAGTCCTCTGCTTTGTAAACTCACAGGGATTTTTGTTCATTTTGGCTATCCTTATTTTTCTTTCTGGCAGTGCCTTTGAAGATATTCAAGGAAGCTAATATTATATTTATGAATGATGCCAGCCCTTTGGGGTGTCATATGAATGTTTAAAAAAACTTAGAGTGCTGTACCTCTCTTCCTCCATCCTAACTTGACTCAAGAAATAATTGCCTATAGTCAGGGATTCCAGTCACTGTTCCTAGATGGATTTGAATGCCACTGTCCTTGTTGGAGGAGGAGGAAGTGGGAGATGAGCCATTCTGTTTTCCTGTCATCTAATAATATATGATCAAATCATGTCTTCTTTCTCTTTTCTTTTTTTACTTTTTTATGTAAGCATTCATCGATCCCATATTTCAGTAATGACAGTGGCACTGATGTTTTAGTTTCTCTATCTCATAACAGATGTTAATTAATGCCCAGGGCTCTCTCTTTTTCTGGCAACTATTTCTAATCAACAAGTCATTAGACTTGGTTGAAGCTTCTTTATCCTACTTCTGAAGAGTCAGTCCCATGCCACACCACTGAGCTGTTTACATCCCACTATAAATAAAGTCTGAGCTCATTAGCCAGCCAATTTTAGCACCTATGATGCCAGTGATTTTTTCTTTATCGATGAAGTAATCCTCAATTGCATGTTTAAACATCCTTTTAAAAAAAATGTCTCATGCCCTGGCTGGTGGCTCAGTGGATAAAGTGCCAGCCTATGAACCCAAAGGTCACTGGTTCGATTCCCAGCCAGGGCACATAACCAGGTTGCAAGCCAGGTCACCAGCCAGGTCTGTAGCTGTAGGCAGGTGAAAGGCAACCATACATTGATGTTTCTCTCCCTCTCTGCCTCTCTCCCTTCCCTTGTCTCTGAAAATAATAAATAAAATCTTTTAAGAATTTTGTTTAAACATCTCCTTTCGTCAACATTATTGTTTTAGGCCAGTTTTCATTTGCACCTTCTAATATACTTTTCATAACATGCTCCCATTCCATATGCTTTCCAGTGTTCAGAGGATCTTTTCAATTTACTATGTCTTTTTAATTTCTTTTTCAAATTTTGAAAAAATCAATCATTGCTTCTTTAAATCCTTATATTCTGTCTATTGGTATTATTTTAGAGCTGCTTAGATTTATCATTGAAATTCCCACTTTGTGTTTGATGTTTACTTACTGTTACAAATTTTGACAGCTTTATTGATGTACCGTTGAGGGCCACTAATAGGTACACATGTAAATTGCACAATTTTATCTTTTTTATATATGGATACATCCATGAAACCACCACCACAATCTAGATAATCCATCACCACAGGAAGTTTTCTTTTGACACTTCATAACCCCTTCCTCTCCCCTTCTTTGAACCCATCTTCAATTAACTATTGATCTGTGTTTGTTCCTACGTATCAGTTTGCGTTGCCTGGAATTTTATATAAGTGTGCAGTATGCACCTTTCTTTTTCTGGGTCCTTTCAAAAAGCATCATTTTTTAAAGATTACACATGTAATGCATGTCAACCCTCATTCTATTTATTGCTGAATAGTATTACATTCTATGGACATACAAGATTGGTTCACTCATTTATCTGCTGATGGACATTTGGGTGGTTTCCAGCTTTGAGCTATTACACATAAAATCTCTATGAATATCATGGGCAGGACTTTGTATGTTCACATGCTTGATTTTCTCTTGAGAAAATAGGTAGGAGGGGAACGGGTGATTGGTCAGTGGTGCAGACCATTAATCCCCTCATGCATTCAGGTAATTCTTACCCAGGCCTGGGTCGGGAGTTTCTTGGTGGGCACATACTAACCATCACTCATCTTCCGTCAAGGATGCTCCTTGCGGATTCAAGTTATCTTTCCATGCAACTCCTTCCTCCACTTCAGCCACTGTGGTCACCCCAGTTCTCAGCGATATCTTCTCAACTCAGGGATGCTGCCAGGTTTTACATTGGCTCTTTCCTGGGTCTCAGCCTTGAAACTCTCTCAAGACAGGAAGCTGTGGAAATTCCCACTCTGCAGGCCTTTGACTCAGGTCATGTATGTCCTGTACCTTAAGGGTCGTAGCCTCGCCCTTTGTCACCTGGTATCTTCTATCTTGCAAGCCAGCGTTTCATATATTTTTTTGTGCTTTACCATTGTTTCAGGTGGGAAAGTAATTAAATTTCTGTTACTCCATCTTGGTAGGAAGCAGACGTTCTGAAATTCTAACCTATTTTTTAATTTTCTATAATGACTTCTGTAGAAATCCTTCAGTCTTACCTTTCAGCTGGTTGACTACTTATGAGATCGTGTAAATTGTAGATTTTCCTCTAATGAGGTATTTTTTTCCTATCAACAACTAAATACATTTTCTTAATTTCTATGGTGACTTTTTGGTTCTTTTTAGTAGTTTCTGTAAATACTTTATTTCCCCTTCTTGTATCTGATCATTACTGCTAGCTTTAATGGGGGCATTAGTTATTTCATATATATATTTTTTAATTTTATTGTTGTTTTATTACATCCATCCCCTTTTTGCTCCCCTCTGTCCCCCTCCCCACTCACCCATTCCCCTCAAAGTCAAACCCCCCTGTTGTCCATGTCCATGGTTCCTTTATACTAGGTTCTTGTCTAAGCTGCTCCCCTTCTTTGCCTCTGCCTCCACCCTCCCCCCAACCCCTGTCCCCTGACCACTGAAGGCCTATTCCTTGTATTCATATACTTGGTTCTGTTTTGCTTGTTGTTAGTTTTGCTCATTATTGTTCCGTAATGGGTGAGATCATATGACATTTGTCCTTCACTGACTGACTTATTTCACTAAGCATAATACTCTCCAGTTCCATCCATGTTGTTGCAAAGGGTACAAGTTTCTTCTTTCTTTCTGCTACATAGAATTCCATTGTGTATATGTACCAAAGTTTGCATTTGAGAAGAATGTGTATTTTGCTTCTTTGGGGTAAAAGACTCTGTATACATCAGTTAGGTCCATTTCCTCTAGAGTGTTGTTCAACGCCACAACATCTCTGGGGATTTTTTGTTTGGAAGACCTGTCCATTATTGATAGTGAGGTATTAAAATCCCGTACTATTAGTGTGTGGCTGTCTATGTCTTTCTTAAAGTCTTCCAAGATTTTCCTTATATATTTCGGAGCTCCTATGTTGGGTGCGTATATGTTTATCAGAGTTATTTCTTCTTGATGGATTGTTCCCTTAAGTATTATGAAATGTCCATCTTTGTCCCTTTTTATGTCCTTCATTGTAAAATCTATTTTATCTGAAATCAGTATTGCTACTCCA
>PVIW01003454.1:0-139947 GCA_004026585.1 Noctilio leporinus | reverse complement strand
GTCTGTGTCGATCTTTTGTTCTGAGGTGGGTCTCTTGAAGACAGCATATATGTGGGTCATGTTGTCTTATCCATTCGGATACCCTACGTCTTTTGATTGGTGCATTTAATCCATTTACATTTAAGGTTATTATTGATTGATACTTATTCCTTGCCATTTTCTCCCTTTGTGTCTGTATTCCTCTTTGGCTTTCTCTGTTTCTTCATTTTATTTGTTTCCTTATTTTTATAACAGACCCTTTAGCATTTATTGCAATGCTTGTTTGGTAGAGATGTATTTGAGTCTTTTTTTTTTTTTTTTTTTGTCTGGGAAGCTCCTTATTTCTCCTTCTATCTTGAATGAGAGCCTTGCTGGGTAGAGTATTCTTGGTTGCAGGCCTTTGTTGACCATGACTTGAAATACTTTTTTGCCATTCCCTTCTGGCTTGAATTGTTTCTGTTGAATAATCATTTGATAGCCTTATTGGAGCCCCTTTTATGTTATTTGTCTTTTCTCTCTTGATGCTTTTAGGATTCTCTCTTTGTCTGTGAAATTTGCCATTTTAATAATAATGTGCCTTGGTGTTGGTCTGTTTGGGTTGATCCTCATTGGGACCCTCTGTGCTTCCTGAACTGGATTAATGTTTTCACTCATCATGTTAGGGAAATTTTCTATCATGACTTTTTTGAACAGGTTTTCCATTCCTCGTTTCTCTTCTCCTTTTGGTATCCCTATGATACAGATGTTGTTACATTTCATGTTGTCCTGCAGCTCTTACCCCTCTTCAGTCTTATTCAGCCTTTTTTTATTCTCTTGTACTGTCTTGGAGTATTGGTCTACATTATCCTCCAACTCGCTGATCCGGTCCTATGCTTCCTCTAGCCTACTGTTGGTTCCTTCTACTGTATTCTTCAATTCAGAAATTGTATTTTTCATTTCCTCCTGGCACTTATTGATAGTTTCCATGTCCTTTTTCATGCTGTTGTAGTTCTCAGTAAGTTCCTTGTAACTTCCCTTGAGTTCTTTTTAATTTCCCTGGAGTTCTTTGTAATTCCCCTGGAGTTGTTTGTAGTTCCCCTGGAGTTGTTTACAGTTTTCTTTGATGTGGCTGAGCTCACTGAGCTTCTCTATCATCATTCTTTTGAATTCCTTATCTGATTTTCCAGGTGCCTCTGTTTCATTTTATGTTCTTTCTGGGGATTCTTCCTTTCCTTTTGGTGATGGACTGATTCTTTTTTCCCCCATTTTTCATGTCTGTTCTTGCTTGCTTTTTATTTATTTATTTATTTTTGTTCTTTCCTTGGGTTAACCTGCTTTGCTTCCTTGCCTTAGTTGAGCACCCTTCTTTGATAGGAGATTTGTGGAGTTCAATGTTGCCGTCTCCCAGATTTTCTCCACTTGCTGTTCTTGGTGTGTCCTTTATTTGGGCTGTCTGGTTGTATTCTGGGCCTGCGGGCTTTTAGCAGAAACAAAAACAAAAACAAAAAAAAACAAAAAACAAAAACAAAAACAAACACGCAAACAAATAAACAGAAAAACCCAAAACCCCCAAAACAAAAACCAAACCAAATCAAACCAAACAAACAAACAAAAAAAAAAAAAATGCAAAAGGAAGAAAGAAATAAAAATGATAATAATAATAAGAAGGAAGGGTTTAGATGGCTGTTCACCCTTAATAATCCCTGACCGGTCCAGATGGAGCCTGGACCTGAGGGCTTTTATCAGAGAGAAAAAAAAGGAAAGAAAAAAAGGGAGAAAATCACAAAGGAAAGAGAAATCAATATTAATAAAGAAAAGATTTAGTTGTCTGTTCACCCTTTTATGGTCTCTGTTTGGTCCACGTGGAGCCAGGACCAGTGGATTTTATCAGGGAGAAAGGAAAGGAGAAAGAAAGAAACAAAGAAACAAAGAAACAAAGAAATAAAGAAAAAAAGGGGGAGAAAGTCACAAGACAAAGAAAAATCAATATTAATAAAGACAGGTTTTAGGTGTCTGTTCTCCCTTTATGATTTCTGATTGGTCCAGATGGAGCCAGAACCTGTGGGCTTTACCAGGAAGAAAAGGAAAAGAAAAAATTAAAAAAAAAAAAAAAAAGGAAGAAAAGAATAAAGAAAGGGTTTCAGTGGCTGGGGAAGGGAGGAATACTTAGATTGAGGTCTAGGAATGCATTATAGCCACAGAGTGAGTAGACTTTAATTCGAGAGTAGGGGAGGGTCTTGGGTATTTAGGTGGATTGAGGTAGGGCGGGGATTAAGAATATGTGAGAAGTAACTTTTGCAAAGGATATGTTGGGGATTAATAGTTCATATTGCTCTTGGTATAATTCAGGTGCTTGAGATTAGCAGCAATCCCTTTCCTGATGCTGCCTCTTTTTCTTGGTCAGGACTTTACAGTCTATAGTCTATATTCTAGCCGGTCTTGGCGCGTGGCAGGGCCTTTGATTGTCACAGTCAGGGCTGATTCTGAGTGTCCACCCCCAGGTAGGCTGGGCCTTCAGCAGCCTGGCTGGGTTTTAGGGCTGCGGGTGTTCTGGAGTCCGCAGGGAGCCCCCTCCCACTCCTGGCGGAGGTTCCTGCCCAGGATGAGCACCCAGCACCCCTGCAGGGCAGTCCGCAACTTCGCTGGTCCCTGTGACGACTGGCCCCGCCCCTGCAGTTCCGGGAGGAGGCCGGGCCAGTCAGTCAACACTGTCCGGGGTCCGCCTACACTGTCCCGCCCTTCCGGGGCGAGCACCATGCCTCCAAGCCAACCAGCTCTCCGCGGAGCCCTTTAGGCGGCCTCTGTGATGAGCCCCTCCTAGGCGTGGGCGGTGCGGCCTTTGTCTCCGGCAATGGTGGGTCAGTTGTCCCCGCTACTAGTTCCCGGCTCTCCGGCTCACCGTTTGGAGTTTCCTGCGGAGCCTGGGGGCCTATGTGGTTGCGCAGGGCTGGGCCTCCCCCCTCGCAGGGGCTTCTAGCTGCTGTTTCCCCGGTGGCCCAGCAGCTCCGTTTTCGGCCCTCTCGCCGCAGCGGCCGGTGCACTTCCCGCTCCCCCGCTCCGGCTTCCCGCAGGACTCTTCTCCTCCACCTCTAGCCCCACGTGGAGCCTCCTCTCCCTGTTGCCGGAGAGAGTCTCTCACACAGTCCCTCCCCTGCAAGAGTTCAATTCCGCCTTCCCTAAGGCATTTGCCCTCGCCGCCCGCACTTCACTGCTGAGACTTCCAGTCGCCAGGGAGCCCGGAGCTGCCTCAGTCAAACGCGCCCCTCTGGGCAGAGCCACCCCTGCCCAGAGCCGACCTCGGCCCGCCGGCCGGCCGGTCGGGAACGCCTCACCTACTGTCCTGCTGGCCTCCTCTGCCTCTGGGCTCTGCTCCCCTGTGTCCAGATGCTGCCCGCTCCAATTCCTAGGGTCCTGAAGACGTCTCACGCTCCTTATCCTGTCCTCTAGCTGCTCTGGTACTCGAGAACACCATCAGCACTGCTCTCTACTCTGTCACCATCTTCTCTCCTCTCTCATATTTTTAAGAGCCTAAAATTATTTATTTCTCCTGGTTCCCCATTGCTATGACATTCCAAGTTCATTTGCGTTCACTTTTAACTTTGTTAGCTGACTTATGCAGCATTTTTTCCCCCTGATGATTAGAGATTTTGGTTTGGATACTTGTTGACAACCAGCCTCTTTCTGTATCTCTCTCCCTCTCTTCCGTCCTTTTCTGCCCTATAGTTTTGTGACTTTCTCTGTTAGCTTCCCAGATCCCGAGTCCAGAGACACATCCTCCATGGAGGACCTGTGACTGGGTTCAGGGCTGTGTTGCTAGGGAATTGTAGCCTCAGTTCCCTCCCCAGTGGGTACCTTCCCCCAGCCTGGCTGGTGTTTCCTGCCACTCTCCTTTCTCCAAGTCAGAAAACGGCTGTTTTCAGCCTCTTTCCACACGTAAGGTCGTCCTGGGCTTGTCCTGGCTTTCAGTCCTGACACATGCCTCCTTTTCTAGATACACACAGCAGCCTCACCTCCACCAACAGGCCCCAGGATCCAAATGCCCCGCTTCCTCTGTCTGTCCCCAGACCCAGTCTCGTGGGGCTGCAGCTTCCATCCTGCTCCTTGCTTGCCCTTTGGTTGCCAAAGAATGGGGACATTTATCTTCTTTTTTGATCCCGGTTATGTTTATTTCAATTTTCTTTTTTTATCTATCTTATCTAAAAACACTGACCCCAGAATGCTATCTTGCAGGAAAGTCTCCTTTTCAATTTATTCTTTTCATCTGATACATAATTCCCAACCGGTTATTAAAGATAGTTCTGCACTTAATTGAAATGTTTTTTTCTACCTTTAAAAAAATTAGACCTCGCAGGCCTGGAGCTCCAGCGGTGTTAACAACCACCAGCTTGGCCATCTGGTCTATGCTGGAGCCATGAAGGAAAGAACTTCATGGCCTTTCCTGGACCACCATTGGACCACCACCAAGTTTCTTTCTTCTCTCAGAGGTGCTCATTTACAGAGTAGAAATGACCGCCACAATTATAACCTGTCACTGTTTTAAGTGAAGTGTCATCCATAAAGTTCTCTGTTACAATGTATCACTCAAGGAACCCCAGTTGAGTGAGCACCTAGCATACTAACACTATCCTTATGGTTCACTTGTACATTTGCACATGCATAACATAGTGGGTGGGGTGTGTGTATGTGAGAGAGAGAGAGAGAGAGAGAGAGAGAGAGAGAGAGAGAAGCAATAGAATCCTACTGTTTAGGGAATAGGAAAAATTCTATATAATACAGACCTTTCAAGTCACTCCAACACTGGGCTAGTTACTAGATACTGTTGGTTCTAGTATGTCCAGAGAGAGTTAATATTTTGTTTGTTTAAAGATTTTATTTATTATTTCTGGAGAGAGGGGAAGGGAGAGAGGCATCAGTGTGTGGTTGCCTTTCACCTGCCTCAAGCTGGGGACCTGGCTGGAGACCTGGCTTGAAACCTGGCCATGTGCCCTGACTAGGAATCGAACCTTGACCTTTGGGTTCTCAGGCGGGTGCCTATCCACTGTGCCACCAGCCAGGGCAAGAGTTAGTTTTGAGTCTTCTTAGAAACTAAGGGTTTTTGACACTTTAGAAGCCCCCTGCCTCTCTGCCTCCTCTTCCCTCCTCACCCTGTTCGTTTGAGCCACGCAGTACCCATCAGGGGTGCGCCTGCCTCAGTTCCCCCAATGCTGTCTTGGGGAGCATGTCTACTCTCCCAAAATATCATTTTCTTGAGGTCTTTGTGACAGAAGGGTGATCATTCTTAATCCCTGGATCAATAGAGGTTAGACATTTCACAAGCCAAATGTTCAAAGTAATCAACTTCCCCAAATTGCTTTTCGGGAGAGATGAAAGAGAAACAGGGAAGTTGGCATCCTCTTTCTGCCAAGATCCTGAGGAAAGGCGGTTTCACCCTCCACTGGAACTGGTTCATTCTCCCATGTAGTCTCTGCTCAGGAATGCGTTTTCCCTTTCATTTTGACTTCTTTGAGAGTGTTGCTTCCCTCAACATTGCCAATAAATTACATTTTTTTTTTAATTAATGAGATGAATGAGATTAAGTAGTGGTGTGGTGACTGCCTCCTTATTGAAAAATTATAATGCAGCAAAAATGAGGGGGAAGCAATCTAAGAAAACTTATTATGGACTGATTTTTTCAGGCCTAATTAGAGAAAGAATTCTAAGTTTCAACAATTAGTTGAACTGTATTTCCTTCTCTCCACTTATTATAATAATTACTTGTTTACACTTCAGTAGCCAAACAAACATGCTGCTCTGATTAACACATGGATAAGACTTTGTACACAATTAGCCAGAGGGGTTTTCCTAAGTTTGAAACAATATATCCAACAGGTAGAAAATGTAGTTATAATCTCTTCATGAATAGGTATATTGTTAAACCCCATTGAAAATTTTGCAGGTCCCTAGAAAATTTTGCAGAATTCTAGGTGTGATAGGCATGTGGATGGTATATGGCCTAGGGAATATTGGATACTAATGTAGGAAAATATATAGCATCTAAATAACATATAGATTAATTAGAGGAAATTAATTCATATCATTAGTGAGCAGATTATCAGGAAAGTGGTTTCAGGGAGGTATGGGAGACCCGATTTTTCAGGATACAAGTTCTGGGATGGAGAATAGCACCTAGGAGTTTACTGGGGGTCTTTAGGGGGATGAGACCTGTGGAATGGAAGGGAATGAAGAGGACGTAGGCAAAGGAGAGCATGAGGTACAATGTCGTGTCCAAGGAGGAACCAGCCGATGCTGCAGGAAGGTATGAGACCATGATGGCCCTTCAGAGGTTTCCCAGGTTGGGATGAGGGACCTGGCCCTCTGCAATCCCTGGAAGACCAGTCATAGCATCTGTACCACCCCAGGAAGGTGCATGACCTTCTTTTTTAACTTGAGGAGCTCCTGAAGAGGAATTATAGCTAACTGGTGTCTTCTGGCAGCACTCTAAATAACAGAGGGACTAAGCCCCCCAGTCATAGAGGAGGACCTGATGGGCACATGACAGAGTCCCCTGCATGAAGGGCTATTTGCAGGGAGAGGGAATACTGCCCCAGTTTTGTAGGCACACACCTACCTTTGGGTTTATGCTTATCTGTGTCTTCATGTTACAGCCACAGAGGTTGGGCACATGGCCTGCAGAGTCAGAAACCTTTAGTGTTTAACCCTTTGCAGTGACAGTTTGCTGCCCTCCAATCTAGAGCTCACAACCATCAAAAAAACAAAACAAAACAAAACAACAACAACAAAAAAAAAAAACACATCATTTTAAGTGTAATATAAGAAAATCAGCATAGTATGCATTTTTTCTTGCTTGCTATTCTTTGTGCTATTCTCACACATTCTACATTGATATCACTAATTTATTGTTACTATTTTTGTTTTAAACACTCAGTTATCTTTTAAAGAAATTTAAAACTGGATATGCGATACTTACCGACATGTTTACCATTTCCAGCATTCATTTTATTTCATGTGGGTCTGAGTTTCAACATAGCAAACTTTCCTTGGAGCTGAAAAACTTTAATTCCTTAAAGTACTTATCTAGTGGAGATGAATTTGCTCAGTTTTTTTTTTTTAAGATTTTATTTATTATTTTTAGAAAAGGGGGAGGGGAGAGAGGCAGAGAGGGAGAGAGACATCAGTGTATGGTTGCCTTTCACCTGCCTCCAGTTAGAGACCTGGCTGGAGATCTGGCTTGCAACATGGTTATGTGCCCTGGCTGGGGATAGAACCAGCAAACTTTGGGTTCTCATAGGCTGGCCCCTGATCCACTGTGCCTCCAGCCAGGACCTTGCTCAGTTTTTGACCTAGTTGTCATTATGTTGCTTTCATTTTAAAGGGTAGTTTGGCTGGATATAGAATTATAGGTTTCCTTCTTTTTCATCACTTCTGATAGGTTGTTTTATTGTCATTCAGCTTGTATTGATTTTGCTGAGATGTTATTGTCCTCAGCTTACTTTTGAGGTTTCCTCTTTGGTGTTGTGTTTTATCAATTGATTATGATGTTGCTTCATGTGTTTTTCTTTTCTCTTGTCCTAGAATCTGGTGGATTTCTCACATATCTGGGTTTATATTTTTCAATCAATATTTCTTCAAATGTATTTCTTTTCTCTCCAAGTTCTACTTTCTCTGCTTTTAGTACTCTATTTGCATGACTGTTAGATCACAATACAATTCTATAGGTTATTGGAGCACCGTTTATTTTTAAGCCTTTTTTCCTTCAGAGCTTCAATTTGAAAGGTTTATATCACTCTATATTCAAGTACACTAAATTTTCTTCTCAGCTCTTAATCTGCTGTTAAACCAATTCAGATGTAATTTTTAGTTCAAAAGCTTTCACTTTTTCCTCCATTAAAATTTCATATTTGCATCTTGAACATTTATATATTATCTTTCAATTAATGGCACTAATTTATACTCTCTGTTTTAAAGCCCTGGTCTCCTAATTTCATCATCTCTGACATTTTCCATCAATTTCATTGACTGACTTTTCTCTAGTTATGAGTCATGTCTTCCTCCTTCCTCCAATGTCTAGTGTTTTACAAAAGTTTTATACTGGGCATTGTAGATGCTATGTGGTTGAGTTTCTAAACTTTCATGGCCTTGCTTAATGAAGTGTTGAGTTTTGCTTGAGCAAGCTGTTATTTATTTGTAGGTCAGATGGATCTTTTTTTCAGATTAATTATCAATCTTTGTTCAGATATATGCAGATTAACTCTTATGTTAGGCCTAAATTATTCTATTCTTTTTCTGAGATCTCCTGAATGGCTAGCATGGTTCAACAAGCCTGCTCAATCTTGTCTAGTCTCCGCCATGGGCATCCTACCTGGAGCTGGTCTTGCAGAGTTTTGGTTTTCAAATAGACACCTCAGTATTGATCCAGCATCTGAGCTGCAGAGACTCATCGGCGGTCCTACAGAGAGTCTTACAGCTCTTTCACTGCACGGCTGCCCACTCTGGTGCTCTTGCCCTACGCATTCTTTTCCTCAGGAGCATTGATTCTGAATTGTCTCCATCATAGTGATGCTGCTGTTTCTGCTTGGGACACTGGCCCATACGCCATGATCTTGAACGCGAATGGGGGGGAGAGCCAGGAAGATGGCAGGGCTCCCTCCATTGTTCATCTTCTCTTCTAGATCAGGGTCCTGCACCGTTTGTTATCCAACCCCCTCAATGGGTAGTTTTATAGATTTTGTCAGGTTTGTAACTTTTTGTGGTGGGAGAGCTATCAAAGCTGAAAGCAGAAATAAGCCATATAAACATCATTAAAGGAATGAAATATCTGTGGTAATTTATAAAATGATTTTTATTAGCACAGGCCTCTTTGAATAAATTTTTATTGCCAGCCTTTAAATTCCTTATTTGAAAAAGTGATGCATATATATTTTTTATCTTTTTTTGTTTTTGCATTATTTTTTTTATTGTTGTTGTGATGCCTATATTTAGGTGTGCCATAAATTGGATAATTTATTCTGTTTTTCTCTTATTTACTTCCGTTAGCAGCCAAATTCACTCAAAAAATCACGTTGTCTACTAGCACTAAGTATTATGCCATATTTTCTGTAATATATGTGCAACCATAGTTATTTTACATAGTGGCATAAATTAAGAGATTTTTTATATTAGTGCTATTTTTCTAATAAGTATTTTTGCATTCTTACTAGTTGCCAAACATTTATTATATTTTGCCAAAAGTATTTCATTTTATTTAATAACTCAAAATATTTTCCTAGCAATGTTGGTTGTGTATCTCTTAAGTGTTAGTGAACATATTGCCTAGTTTACTATATACCTTAGTGCTCATAAGCACAAGGGATGAATGTAAGATTAAACCTTATTTTCAAAATCTAGTGTTCTTTAAACTGTGAATTTTTGACAGCAAAATATAGTATTTTAGAGCTGCATATAACTACTTTTTGTTTCAGTTATGATCTACCAAAAAATAAAATATTATACGTGGAATAAATAGGTTATTACTTAGAAAAAATATTTTTCTAGTGAATTTTTGGTTGAATATTTCATGGTAAATTGATCAACCCTCATCCAATTAGACTTTGACATGTACTAATAAGATCTAATTGAGGAATTATGAAGACATTTGCTCAGGAGAAAATGAGTGCATAATTATACCATAAAGAGGTGAGAGTATCAATGTAACCCAGCTGGAAGAATATTAGTGAAAATCCCAATGGCCTCTGTAAAGGACATTTCATACTAACTACATGAAATACAGCACTGTCAGGGCCAGCTAAAAACTAAAAAATACTCCATTGTCAGTGATAGAAGTTTAAATGTCTGTTTTCCTCTTTGGCCTCTACCTTGTTCAGGTGCCGGGGGATGGTCTCCCTCTGACAGTGACCATTATCAATGGCTGCAGGTTGACTTTGGCCATCGGAAGCAAATCAGTGCCATTGCGACCCAAGGAAGATACAGCAGCTCGGACTGGGTGACCCAGTACCGCCTGCTCTACAGTGACACGGGGAGGAACTGGAAGCCCTATCATCAGGATGGGAACATTTGGGTGAGTCATTGTCTAAAGGCAAAGAGGCGGAATTGAGTTGCAGATGTCAGTCCTCTCTGCCCTGGTGCAGCGTGGGGACGGGGGCAGGGCTTTGGGGTGGCCTGGTAGGGAGGTTGATCTTGCTGGGTGTTTTTTCCCTTGTCTTTGTGTTATTAGTCTCTGGTACTTGCCAAGTAAGAAGGAAATGTGAGCGAAGCACAGGAAGGTGGGAACATGGGCCCAAACCCCAGTGTGACCATGCCTCTCTTGAGAGTGATGGGAAACGCCACTATCAAAGTGGATGGGTGCACCCTCTTCCCCAAGTTCTAGTGTCTCTCTCAGCAAACAACAGCTCCCAGTAAAACAGTGTTTCAACCTGAAAACTATTTATTAGGTAAATAATGTAAAGATGATAGAACACTATGTCTGGAGTGCCTATTTGAAATGGTACACATTGAACCCAGATCCTGAGCCATGAGTTAACAAATGCAATGAAAAGAAAAAAAAGATGTCCTGACGTAGGTTACCACTTTTTGCTCCCACTTCCTCTTACTTGCCTGAGACCACTTCTCACATGAGAAGGCCTGCCTGTCACCAGAGGGGCTGACGTAGCCCTGCTGATGGGCTCTGGGCAGGTCAGGTCACTTCCTATGGAGTCCGGCCCCATTTCCTGTTTTGTGCAATCCAGGCCTGTTCGGATGAAATGCCATTCAGTACTTACTGGGCATTTCTCATGAAGAGAAACCAAGCATTTCTTGAGAACAGAAAAACAAGGTGGAATATGATTTTCTTTCAAAGTAGAAGATGAAAGAGCAGCCATAGGTCTGCAGCACATCAGATGCCACATTGAGCATCCCCTCCCCAAACATTTTCAAGTATGTGTATATATACATCATATGTACATACATGTATATCTATACATAGATAGATAGATATAGGTATATAGATAGATAGGTAAGAGAGAGAGATTGGTTGTTCCACTTACTGGTGCATTCACTTTTATTTCTTGTATGTGCCTTGACCGGAAGATCAGACCCACAACCTTGGCCTATGATGACAATGCTCTCACCACCTGAGCTACTCAACCAGGCCCTGTGTAAACATTTAAAAATTTTACTGGCCTTCACTCTGATATGTATACACTTGTCAATATTTATCTATTAAATATTCAGAGAAGGTGTCTGTCTTACCTATCACCTATCTTATCTGTCATCTATCTATCTATCATCTATCTAGTCATCTATTCTTGTTGACTGAAAAAAACCATTTCCTCAGGCTGCAGTTTCTACTAAAGGCATGGGGCGGTGGCTCTCAGTGTGGGCTAGTCATCTGAGTGACCGGTGGAGGCTGGAAAGAATATAGATGCCAGGTACACCCAGACCCATGATACCAGAATCATCTAAGTGGAAATTACATGAACAACACTGATAACTTATTTAAAGACAGACATCTTCAATGTGAGCAAAATATTGGTATTATGAAGAAATAATCTAGAGGAGTAGAAACAGCAATATATAGTAAGAAATGTCCCATATTTTAATAATGGTTAAAATCTTTATTACAGATCTGTATTCACTTATTTTATTATGAGGAAAAAAAATGAAAATGTTTAACCCATTTATTCCTAAAATTTTTCAATTAGATTGGGAAATTATGTGTATAACACTTGAATGAATTGTTTTAAAATACTAAATACTGAGACCTGGCTGGTATGGCTCAGTAGGCTGAGCGCTAGCCTGCAAACCAAAGGGTCACTGGTTTGATTCCCAGTCAGGGTACATGCCTGGTTGTGGGCCAGGTCTCCAGCTAGGGGTGTATGAGAGGCAAACACACACTGATGTTTCTCCCCCTCTCTTTCTCCCTCCCTCCCCCTCTCTCTAAAAATAAATAAGCAATAATTTAAAAAATAAAAATAAATAATAAAATAAAGTGCTAAATACTGAGGGATCCATTTCAGTTTAATTATTTTTAAAAGCAGCCATAACCAACATCAAGTAAAGACATCAATATTAAACAAGAGAAAAGAGAGGGAGGGAGAAGGGAGAGAAAATTCTGGCTTGGGTGGGCAGTCATTTCCACAGCAGTCTGCAGCCGCAGTAACTGTTACGGGAACTAAGGACATACAATGTCCTGAAATTTAAAAAAAATTAATAAAAGGGATGGCAGAGTAGTCCTTTAGACATAACTTCTATCAAGTCATGCTTATATGGCAAGAACATATGTATATCTGGATGTGTAAGGTGTAGGGAGCAAATACTAGTGAAAATGTCTCTTGGTGGAGTGTTTATATCTCACAATTAAGATATTCCAAAGCTTTAAGCTTAATTTATAGAAAAAGTGGTTTTCTCCCTTGCATTCACAATGGAATAATCTAGATAGCTTTCAAACAAAGGAGTGTTGGGTTACATCTCCAGTTGTTGGATTTTTGTCTAAGATGCAGTCTGGGTGCTGAGATTTTAAAGGTCACAGGTCATCCTAAAAATAACCAGCCAACACTGAGAACTGCATCTTAGATTGGTTTTTGGCCTGTGGGTAGGGAGTGGATGGAGGAATTTTACTGTGAAAAACAAGAGCACAGAAAATTCGAAAGAGCCTTTTTTTCAAGTTTAGCAGAGAGTCTGACCAACCAACCAATGGCCCAATCACCTTCAAGTAGACAATTAGGGCTCAGATCAGGATTTTCCTGCAAACCCCTCATTGTGTTCTAACCCTCTGAGGATCCTAACCTAAAATCAGAGTAGCATGTGATAAAATCACTTGAGAGGCTACAAGCCAGACTCCAGTGTATCTTTCACATGTGTGTTTTTGTCAAGTTTTCCCTCACAATGGATGGAGAGCCAGTTCTCTCCTGTGGCACGGTGCTTAGGGGGTAATGAAGAAGGCTGCTAAAATACAGCCGTGCCTGAGCTTTAATTCATTTGTCTGATGCTAAGCAGTTAGGGGTTGTCCCGTGCTGACTAAACACAAAGACGTACTTTCCAAGGCCTAAGTAGGATAAAATCTCCCAAGGTGACTTGGACACTCTAGGCAACATAGCAATTACATTACTTGAAATAATCTGTGACAGAAAAGTTTTAAGCCTGCTAATGTGAAAATAGTCCATAGTTTTGATGTATTTGAAAAGGTAAAATTCATGACTTTATAAAAATGTGGGGAGAACTTTATAGCAGATGTCTTAACATGCATTAAGTGATTAAAAGTTAGCATTTAAACATGTCAACAAACAATGCACTTGGGCTTAAGGTTATTAAAAATGGTTATTAATATTGGCTTTTTAAAAATCCAGCTACTGGTTCACATAATGTATATTGCAGTTAAATGAAAGAGGTGTCTGACAGAAAAGATTGACAACTTTTGGATGGATAGTCCCTTATGTAAAGTTTCAGATAGTCAAAAGAATGAAAAATTGATGCTGTTTTGCGATTCCTTTTCCTATCCATTCCTAAAATGATCGATGACTGGGAAGAAGGCCAAGTAATGTAAATTCAATCACTTGAATATTGTTTTAACAAATGTCAATGGTTATTCTTTCTATGATTGCAAGAGAAATAGACAACATAACTGATTTTATTAGAATATTCTCATTAAACGCCCATATGGATTTTCTGAATTATTTTCTGACCTTTGCATAATATGTGAAAATAAGCAAGAATAGCTCATGTAGATGAGAAGCTATGACAGGGCCACAATTACTTTTTAAGTCATGAATCTGACTTTGTGGAATAAGAATGGCTCTTGAAAATATTCCTGAAAATGGTTCATCCAAATATTTAGCACTCAAAGATGTGAGTTGCTAAATGTGCTTAACTAGTTAAACCTTCTCATTCCTCTTTGATAATACTAAGCATAATAGAATCCTTTATTCTTTATCCACAATGTCAAGTTCTTTTATTTGGAACTTCCTTGACAGTGTAGAATAGTGTGCAGATTGGTAACATTAACACCCCCACATATTACATTTACATATTCCAAAACCTCAAATATGCATAATTTTCTTGAGGTATTTTCTGGTTTCCTCAGTATGATCCATTGGACTGAGAGAAGTATTCTTTGTCAGTAAGCATTTTTCAGCAATAGTCCACTCAACCTTACATTAAATAACAATTCCGCAGATTTTTGCTAAGGGGCTGCATTTAGTTTAGCTTAGGAAATTCAATTACTGGTTTTTGAATACAGATTACTTGGAGCCAAAATAGAATAGTGAATGACTTTGTCACGTACCACTATTTTGGAGGACAGCAACATACTACAAATTTACCTATAACTTAAACATATTTTTCTTTTTTTAATTTTTCTTAAAAATGGCAAAAAGTTTATATATACTTAATTACTTTTTAAAACAGTTTTGATCCGTTTGTTAACAGTAGGCACGTGTCAGACTGTGATCACTAACTACTACTAAATATATTAGATGAAGAATCCACAGAACAGAAATGTTTTATTATATTTGATAACATGATCAATAATATAGAAACATGTACGTTTGTATTCTCTAAGCAATGTTAAATACAGTATTAATTTTCTTGATGTGTGAAAAGCCTGAATCTCTGTCACTTTCATGCTTTCTACACACACACACACACACACACACACTTAATTGATTTTAATAAATTTGAAACATTTAAAATATCTGAAAAGCAAACAGTAGTTACCAGATTAATTTAGCAAATTACTTGATATTCTGAATGTCAAGTTAATAACTGGAGCAATGTGCTCTCCACTTTCTTTTTAACCAAAGATCCAATCAACCAACATTTGCATAATAGAAGTTCCCAAAACATCTTTCTAGATTTGCCTACAACCAATCTGGTGTTTGGCAAGTGAAAGCCAATTTATGCTTTTAAAAGTCAGAATTCAAGTTCCTTAATTTCATTTATTTGGTTTATGAACTCAAAGAAGTCACTTTGTGTTTCAAATTCCTAATCTGAGAAATGGGAATAATACCTATTGGGAGTTTTATTTTATTTTTTTAAAAGATTTTATTTATTATTTTTCAGAGAGGGAGAGAGACATCGATGTATGGTTATGTTTCACCTGCCTCCAGCTATGGACCTGGCTGGAGACCTGGCTTGCAACCTGGTTATATTGCCCTGGCTGGGAATCAAACCAGTGACCTTTGGGTTCACAGGCTGGTGCCTTATCCACTGTGCCACCAGCCAGAGCCCTATTGGGAGTTTTAAATGCAGTTTTATAGGAAGCTTTGCAAGTTATAAAGATGCAGCAACATGTGTGTTGTCAGTTCCCTCTCTTTGCAGCATTCCATGATTCAAGTGTGGTATTTTCCAGTGAGAAACAGCCCATCATGACTATTTTTAGTCCTCCTCTCTCCTTTCCAGATCCAACTTACCTAGGTTCACTCTTATCCATGGTTTAGAATCACCAACAATATTTCAGACAAAGGAAGCGTGCCTTAAAGTAGGAGGTGGGTTGTAGGCAGATCTGAACATGTCTTCCAGTTATGGCATGGCCACTGGAAGACATCAAGTGCAAACTGGGCTTAGAAGGCATGGTGGGTGGACCCAGCTCTGTGCCAAATGCCACTGTGACACTTGTCATGAATCACCTGTTGCCCTAACAATGGCCATGTGCCCAGTGAGCTGTGGAAAGGAATATTGTTTTAAATAAATGCCTTACTCTGTCCTGTCCTTTCAACCATTTGTTGTAGTGGTTGCACTCATTTTCCAAATCACTTAAAAATGTGTTTCAGTAATAAATGTGAAGCATAATCATTTCACAGTCCAATAGTATACTGAGCTTCTTTCAAATAGATCTAGAATTTTTGCCTGCCTATGGAATTGGGAAAGCCCACCATTCCAGTCTCTTGTTCAAGTATCTTCCATCAATAGTTACATCTTCCCCTTCACCCAGGACACCAATGGGATGATTTTTGGTGGTTGACAGGAATTTTCATTGTTTGCTATGTATGCACTGCCACGTGGCTGCCATTGGTCATTTGGGAAAGCAGCTGGCAGGCACATTCGAAACAATTTTATCAATAGCTTATTGAGAAATAAAACACATCAGAGGAATTGGCATCAAACCCTTTGTAAAATGACCCTTGGCATCAGTGGGGTAAAATCTTTAGGCCTTGCATAGAAGAAGGTAATTTCTAAAATGAATTTATTATGAGCTTTCTCTCTCTCTGAAATAGATTTTTCTGTTTGCACCCCTCTTAGACTAGGAGACATTTTAACAGTCTCATGAATTTTCATAAGTTGAGGGGATATTCCAGACCCTTTGGCATACACTGGAATGTCTCCACTCCTGAATTTTGATGACCTTTCTCAATACACATCTGTGTTGTGAGATTCTTGTTTTAAGTGGTCCTGAGATTATGTCTTGTGTCAATCTGTGAGTCATTCAATACCCTAAACATAAAGAAATATACAGAACCACTCTAACCAACATGGCCATGTGTTTAACTTTTTCCAGAACTTTGGAAGATAAAAATAAGATGTTATTAATAATAGAGAAAAATGTTGTTGGCATACACTGTTAGGTACAGGAAAATGATTAATGTTATACAACAGGGTTTCTTAGAGGCAATAAAAATATAGTATGTAATTATTCATAGTCTAGTGCATTTTTTCATCTCAGATAAAATAGAATGTATGAAATTATTGTTCTAAAGTTTTTGAGGCTATTTGATTGCTTGGCAAGCTCTGTGGAAAAAGAAGAGCTCTGAATGAGAATTCTGATATTGCCAAGTGCTTACTCAGGACTCAAATTCCAGAGATGCTAATATTTTTCTCCCAGAACAAGGTGACCTGAGACTAGATGAGTTCAAATGAATGCAAATTTCAATGAAGTGCTGGTAGATAGGTACCTACAAATATTTGGAATAAATTACGAATTCCTTCATTAAAGATGCACATCGCCACTTAGTGGTCACTTAGTGGAAGTCGGAGGAATACTAGGAAGCCTACGTGGGGAATTCAGAGCAGGGAAACCCAGGCTGTTGTGTGTGAGAAGCAGCGCACTCTGCAATCAGACCACATAGGCCCATCGTCAAACCGTTCACATGCATCTCTGTAACTTTGGGCAGATAGAGACCATTAGCTTTCTGTACCAAAGTTTCCTCATCTGTCCAATGCAACCAATAACAGTCATTCTGCTCCTTTTTTCCCCATGTCTCTGGTTTCATTCTGTTTATCTGTTTGCTTTGTTCATTAGTCTCCTGTATTAGGTGAGCTCCTATGGTATTTGTCTTTTGCCACCTGATTTATTTCACTAAGCATGAGACTCTCCAGTTCCAACCATGCCATCACAAAAGGGTAAGAGTTCCTTCTATCTTTCTGCTGCATAGTATTCCATTGTGTCATCCACTGATGGGCACTTAGGCTGTTCCCAGCACTTGGCTATTGTGAATAGCACTGCTGTGAACATAGGGGTGCATAGGTTCTTCTGAGGTGGTGTTTCAGGCTTCTTGGGGTATAATTCTAGCAGTGAAATTGTTGGGTCAAAAATCAGTTCCATTTTTAGTTTTCTGAGGAAACTCCATACTGTTTTCCATAGTGGCTGGAACAGTATGGTGTAAGCAACAACAGTGCGCTTGACTTCCATAGTACCTCCCTCAATAGAGATTACAGGTACCACATGAAGGGCTTAGAAAAACGCCTGCCACCTACTAACCACTCAATTATTATATTTTATTACTGTGGGATTTCCAGATTCCTTACTCTAGTATATTGTACTGGATATGCCTTTGAAAATTCAAAATAGCCTCCTATTTTTACTCTACAATAGCTTTTCTGCAGTAATGCATTGGCATGTGAGTTGTATTACAACTGTGCTTCTTGGCCTGAAATGACTAATAACTCATTTCCAAGTATAATGGGGAATGCTAATTTAATTATGGCTTTTGAGTCATGATCCTATGCATTGTCACATGGAGTCCCATGCATTGCAGTACAAACTGTGTCTGAATAGTTCACGGCCTGGGCCAGACTGAGTGGGAAAGCATGAATTTTTTCCATGCTACTTGGAACGATGTATAAGTTATAACTTATGAATTGTTTCTTGCTGTGGTTTTTCATTTAAAAGTCCAGACCAGAGCTGCATTTTTTCTTATTTTAGAGAAGGGGGAAGGGCAGGAGAAATAGGGGGAAAGAAACATCCATGTGAAAGCAGAACATCAATGGGTTGCCTCTTGTATTATGTCCAGTGGACCGAACCTGCCACCTACGCATGTGCCCCCATCAGATATCAAACTGGCAACCCTTTGTTTTGGGGGATGATGCCCAACCAATTGAGCCACACAGGCTGGGGCAGATCCTGCCTTTTAACAGCATTGACAAAGGATTCATATACATGTCAAGGATAGAATGTACTTGAGAAAGCAGGATGAGAATTGTCCCATGTCTTGAAATCACAGTGCAAAATTAGACGGATTAGACATTCCAGTACAAATTGTATACCTACTTTAGAAAAGGGAATACATTTTGACAAACAGGTACTTACTGAACATTTGCCATTTTACTGAGAGTTGAAGATAAACAAACACAGTTACTGCTTTCTGGGAGCAAAAGATAGAGTGGCAATGATGAACATATAAATTTATAATCATAGTGCATGACTACCTGTATCCTAATGGACAGAGGGTTTCATGGGTTGTGCTGGGAATGTGCAAAAAATACCACCTCATTCAGAGTGGCTGAAGGTCGTGGTCAGCCAAGGCTTCTAGAGGAAATAAGTATCTTTGGCTGAGTAGGTAAGGAATTGGCCTAGCAGACTAGGGGAACAGGAAGTCCTGGCCACAGATGAATTGTCACTGAAATAGGCAGGAATGGATGGTGAGCCACTATAATGAACCCCACATTTCCTGAGTTCTTATTGTAAACCTACAAATAAACATCTGACTTTCATTAAAATTCTACACTCATACCTTTCAGTCAGTAATGTTTAAGTTATATTGTGAGATTGTCCAACTTTGGAAGAGGGTAGGAGTTTACACAGCCTTCCAGGACACATCTCTGTAACACCCACTGTATGGAGTTCATGGCCAGGCCCGTAATAGATGTGTAAGCCTGTGCAATTGAATGGAAGGCCCTCATTCTGAAGATAAATGGGCTGAAACTGAGAGACATGATGTCACTGAAATCCAAGCCACAAACTCAGGTACACTGACCCCAGGACTCAGCATGGAGCCAAATATCTATTTTTTGGATTGGCCAGAATCCGCATTACAATAACGACCCCTTGCTTATGTTGACCGAATGAAAACAATTCGGTTGCATACACAATACTTACCAATGAGACAGCCTAGTCTCCAAAGCTAGACTTCAGATATCAAAACACTGGTCCATCACTTAGCAACAGAGAACACAGAGCCATGTTCATGGTGAATGATTTAATGACACCAAATAAGAAGCCGATAGATCCGTCCATGAGAAGAGTAAGATCTAATTATAAGGACAGCTGCTATACACAAAAGCCTGGTTATCACGTGCAGTTTTCTGTACGATTGTGCACCTGGTGATGGCAAATGAGACCCATACCATGTATGTCGCTTATGCACACAATTCAACCAAGTAACTTATTTAGTCAGTGTGGACATTGAGAAGGAACTCATAGGATGTTAAAACGTCTTGGCAAATACATGTAGTTTGCTTGAATAAGCTAGCTGAATTATGTTCTGTGTTATCATTCTGGTAAAGAGATGAACAGTGGCTAGCCTGTTGGAACGGGCCCCTCCGTTCCCCTCAGGGCCTTTCCAGAAGTCTGGAAAAGGAGTGAAACAGAAACTTCTATAACTAAAACATTATGTCATGATTCCAAATTGAAAGACTTTTCTGAGATACACATCTGTGTTTCTCCTGTGAATTTCTTTCACTGCCATATTTTGATGAGATAGTGGGTCTATTAGAATTGATGGTAACATGAAAACATGGCTCATACCCATATTAACATGAAGCTGGAGTGGGGTTTGTGAAAACTCTCCTGCGATGGAGCAGAAGTGATCAGAAACATCTCCCTGGACCAATTCATATAAATAATAACAGCCAACCAATGTTTACTGAGTATCCGTTAAGTGTTAGATATGCTGTATCTCATTTAATCTTCAGAATGACTAAAAATGCAATAATGTAGATGATGTTGTTGACGATGATGATGGTGATGGCTAAGCCCATCCTACAGATAAGGAAATTAAAGATCGGAGGAGGTAGTGCTTCCTTGAAGAACGTGGTGAGTGAACAGTGGAGCTGAAATTTGAAAGGAGACCGTCTAATTAGCCCATGGTGTTCACCACTGTGACCTTCCATGGGTCTCCCTTTCACATTCTGCAGGGAATATGGTGACTACCACATCTCAACTCTCATCTGCTGCCCGTAGACATGGCTGTATATTGTACAGACCATATGATTCTTTTAGTTAAGATACCATTCATATTGAATTAGGGGCCCAATCTCCCCCAGCATGACCTCATCTACTTACAATACATATGTAGTGATCCCATTTCCAAAAAAAGGATAACAATATGAGGTAGAAGGGGTTAGGGACTTCAACCTATGAATTTTAGTCGGCTGTAATTCACCACATAATACCTAAGTACTAAAAAGTACTTTATAAAGTTATAGCATTGAAACCTAATTGCTACACTGTGGTGGTGATAGTGTTAGGTTCATGGTAAAGAATACGAACTGGTCTCATGAGAAAGATAGTTAGTAGCTTCTAACAGGAGCTGTTTATCATCATGAACTCAGGAAATGTGCCTGGGTCAAACCATGAGAAACTGGCTAAAGACAAATTACACATGGCCCTCTGCAGTCATTTATTTACAAGCAAGACTTCAAATAAACATTTCCATAGTTATTCTCTCATGGGTGGCAAATGAGCCAAAGACATTTTTTAATCTCTTTTTTAATCAACCCCTCACCTCACCCCATGAAAAATAGTTGATGTAAAAAATATGCAAGTTTCAAACCTCACATAGCAGTTTCTTCTGAATTCAACACCGTTTGGCACTAGGAACATCATTTAGCTCTTTGAGATCTATTACTTATTTAAAATGGGATTCTAGAGAGTGTGTATTCTACACAATTATAGACCTTCTGTAAGCAAAGAAAGGAGCTCTCAAAGATACAGCAGCTTGGTCCAGTTGGATCTTTAGAGTTAATTGCTAATTTACTTAGAGTATAATGCTATAATGTTTTTCAGTTTTGTTAGAGCATAGAAATTAGAAAACAGAGCTGTGTGATGACCTGAGAGCCACAGAAAAAGACTGTGACTTTATCCTCAAGTTACTTAGGTTGCTCAGAATAACCTGGCACAAAGGAGTAGTCGATAACAGAACTGACAACATACAGAAGTTTTCAGGTCCTTTGAAAGGATTTGGTGATTGTGATACCAGAAAATATCTACAATAGTTTTGTCACATGACTTGGTCAATAAAAAGGTCACTGTATGATTAAATGTCTATACTTTGATGACTTTACTCTTAGAATAGGGATAGGGGAACTGCATTTTAGCTGCTCTTGAAATAAGCAATAATGTCAGTGTTGTGCTTTTTTATATTTTGAAGTCCAAGACCAAAGAATTCATCACTCAGGTAATTATTTTATGTTTGGGGCTGGGGTGACCAATAATGAAATAAAACACACACACACACACACAAATGCACACTCAACCCTTATTAAAAAGTAAATGTTCATCTTCCCCAAAATTACAGAAAGTCTGTGGATATTTAATAGAAACAATTCCATTGTCCACCAATGCAATTGCAATGCATAGGTGTTAGGTGTTCTGACTAAGGTCAAACACCACTGCTAATACTGCTAATTCACCAGGACTCACCTAAGAAGCCCTTCCTGTGTCAAATACTGTGACAAGATCCTGAGAGGGGAGAGACTAAGTTTCTTTCCTGGTTCCCTGTCCCCCAAATCTTTGCTGTCCCGTTATACCGTATTGAAAAAGATACAACTGTGAGGCTTGCATGGCAGTTCTTCCAAGGGCTTATGCATCTTGTTAAAATGCTTAATCTCACCAGCTAGGATAGTGCCTTGTGCATTAAACATGCTTAGTAAATATTAGTTGACAGATTGGCCTAGTTATAGGATTTAGCAGACACTGGGATGTGTAGTGGTCACTAGGTGCGCGTTTCATAAACAATAGTGTTTAATTTTTAATGTACATGTGTTGAACACAAAATGACAAGTGTTGCGCACACCTACCTCTATGGAAAGGGGAAGTTTAAAGTGTCAACATGGTATTTGTGGGAAAGCCCGGGGTTTGGATAAGGGAGCACATCACACAGATTGCAGCAGGGGGTGTAAGGAGGAGGCTGAGGTATGGTGGGGCAGTGAGGGGTCTCCCCTCG
Organism: Noctilio leporinus; assembly: GCA_004026585.1. Classification (NCBI taxonomy): domain Eukaryota; kingdom Metazoa; phylum Chordata; class Mammalia; order Chiroptera; family Noctilionidae; genus Noctilio; species Noctilio leporinus. Next base: position 117,640 of record PVIW01003454.1, on the reverse strand, counting down.
GCAGACCTGCGGGCAACTTGGGGAGTTGGGGGGAAAATGCTGAGGAACCAATGGCAAACCCAAGCATACATAGCAGGCATACACGGCAAACTTGAATCTGAGCTGGACCCGGTCTGTGTGGATAACCCCAGGGCCGTAAAGACAGGCTTCTGACCTCATAAAGGCTGGGCGTCAGGAGAGCAATACAGGTTGGGAAATGTATGCAAAGGAAAGATGCAGGACACAAGGCTGTAGGTTCTATTTCCATTTGTACAAAATGCAACAAGCAGAACCTGTGCTGAAGGAAAATCCTGACAGTGGTTTCCTCTGTAGCAAAGTAGTGGCTGGAAGGGGACACCGAGGCAGAAGTGATCTAGGAGTGCTGATCATTGCCGCTTCTCTTCTTTCTTTTTTCATCCTTACCTGAGGGTACATTTATTGATTTTAGAGAAAGGAAGGGAGAGAAAGAGGGAGAAAAACATAAATGTGAGAGAGAAACATCAATCAGTTGCCATGTGTGCCTCAATCAGGGACTGAATACACATCCTAAACATGTGCCCTGACTGGGTATCAAACCTCTGGCCTTTTGGTCCCCAGGACCAACTGAGCCACACCGGTCAGGGCCACATAGGTGCTTGTTACAGGTGTAGAGACCCATCATGCTGCACATTGATGAGCACTTTTCTCCATGTACATTAAAATTCAATAATACATTTTAGAAGAGAGTAGAATCAGTCCAAGGGAGAAGGGACTGAAGTCAACTAGGAGCTCTATTGTTAGAACTGCTCTCCCATATGAAAAGTAATTGCAGGAGAGGCTCAGGGGCCGGACCAAAGGGAGTGACCAAAGGAGCATCTCCCTGTGGACCAAAAGGTCACCAGTTCAATTCCTGGTCAGGGCACATGCCTAGGTTGTGTGTTCGGTTCCTGGTGGGGGCATCTGTTTTCTCTCTCACGTAGATATTTTTCTCATTCTCTCTTCCTTCCCCTCTCTTAAAGCCAATAAGCATGTCCTCCAGTGAGAATTTAAAAAAAAATTTTTTTGATAAAGCACAGCACAGAGCAACAATAGGAACCCTGAATAAAAAATAAATGGTATACGGTGCCCCATACACTTTTCATGTTACTTTTCTGTAAGGTTGAAATTATTTCCAACAAGGAGTTAAAACGAGTATTTTTAAAAATTCCCCTGCAAATGCACATTATTTTTGTTGCTGTTTAAACACGGTATTTTTTTTGAAAACCAGGGGCCTTTTGAGTGTATGCAAACATAGCGTCCTTAAACAGGACATTGAACCCTATATTAGCATGTGCAATCGTCTGTGTCACATTAACGGGATGGCGGTGGATGTCCTGAGGAAATTAGAGGTGGGATTGTGATGAGGTAGGGGAAAAAGAAATGGTCCCACCAGCAGTGACTGTGTGGGGCCATGGGAGGGGCAGTGAGCAAGCGGGGAGGGCACCGGAATCCACAGGAGGAAGGAGGACACAGGGGACAGTCCCACCACCCACATCAACACACGTGTTCCCTCAGGGAAACAATGGCGGCCTCCAGGTTCCTTTGTGGTTTCTTTGTATCACCTGCTCAAATAAGATACCTTTCAGAACATATTTATTCCATGGGATTTTTAGGGTGAGCAGTTTGCTTCAAGTCTCATGTCATGCCCTCTGCCACGAGGGACTCCAGGATCCCAAGTCACACTTGTCAGAGCCAATTGGACAGCGACGAGAAAGGAGACGGATGAAATTAGCTTTGAACAATTCGATATTTTGAAAACATCTGGAGGAAGAGGCGCTCAGGGCTGAGACTGAAGAACATAAATCACAATTAGGCCTTGTTCTGGAAAAAATCACCAGGATCTACGTTGGTGAAGTTTTTCTTGACAGAGGAATCGTCAGTGGTCCCTGGAGAGGGGTTTCAGGCAAATATGATTTACAGATTTTCTGCATTCATTTATTGTGTTCGGGTATCAAAAAAATAACCCAAAAATCCCTCCGTGAGAGATTTATACCAAGTTACAAAGCTAGCTAGGTATCAATTTTCCTGTAAATATATATATATATAATACATATTATATTTCCTGTAAATATATATACATACATATTTTTTTTCTGTAACTACATATAAACCTTTTCTAGTTTTCCTACTAGCTCTGGTTTTTAAAATAGTTAACTACCCCTTATTTAATATAATCTACTGAAGCTAGTCACTTGTAACTAGCATAACTTCAGTTTTTGACATTTTTACCAATGTTATGATCATTGAAATGTGTTGCCTGGTATTCCTCTCCTTTGGATAGGTTTTGCGGCACATCATTTATTTCATGTAACACAGCATCGATGCCTTTCTCGCAGGCTTCTCTTGGTGGGAGTATAAGGGTTGAGGGAGTAACACAGAATGCGCCTAAGAATGAACTCTTTTAAGCTACTTGGGTTCCGCATTTACATATCAGAGAATCCCTAAACCTTCAGGGAGAAAAACCCAAAGGGCTGGCACAGTATGTAGATTCAGATCTTCTGAATGAAAGGGTGTTAAAGACAATGGGGACTGAGGATAAAGATAAAGGTTTGGAACATTGTATAGAAGATTACATTAGATGCATAGATATGTTTCAGCCAAGATTAGGACATGTATTTCAATTTCCTCTACCAAGGTGAGTCAAATCTTAAAGAAAGGCAGGACAGAGTCAAATTTTGTTTGAAAGAGCATATCTAACATAGGTATTAGTGCAAAAAACACGATCCGTCTCCCTGATTACTAGACCTGGAACAAATGCGTGGATGGAAGACCAGTGCAGGAACTCCTACAGATAGATAATGTTTTTACAAAAGCCATTAAAATCAAACCCCAGCCCAAACTCTGACCTTGACCCCTACCCAGGCTCCAAATGCAACTCCTGCTCTAGTCCTGACCCTTAAACTTAACCAGTGATTGCCTAGTAAATGTGTATACTTAAACTTGAATCTAACCTTAATTCTCTGGCAAAAACCCAGTCATGTAACCAGAAAAAATATATATGTATATACATACAGCCCTGGCTGTGGATAAGGCGCCGGCCTGCAAACCCAAAGGTTGCTGGTTCGATTCCCCAGCCAGGGCACATAACCAGGTTCGTGGCTGGAGGCAGGTGAAAGGCAACCGTGCATTGATGTCTTTCTCTCTCTCTCTCTCTCTCTCTCTCTCTCTCTCTCTCTCTCTGCCTCTTTCCCTACCCCTCTCTCTAAAAATAATAAATAAAATATATTTTTTAAATAATAAAAATAAGTAAATAAAAGAAGTTTAGTAATGTTATGATCACTTAAACGTTAAAGTACTGCTCTTATCTCTTATTGGCCGCATGTCAAATGTAATGCAAAAACTAAAGCCATTTATCAAGTCACATTATTGATAGAATAGTTCATTAAGTGTAAGGTGAGGCAAATTGCAACATAGAGCATATTCTTTCAGAAGAGCAGTTACCAACAGATCTTCCCACCTATTAACATGATTAAATTAAGATAATATGTTAAGGCTGATAATATTATAAATGTCCTTTTTCTCTCTTTCATTCATTACATTTCTGTTACTTCATCAGCAAGAACTGCAATTGATTTTTTTTTTACTGAAAATCAAGAAACTGACGGTGTGAGAGGGGATGATTCACTGCTCACTATGCCCATGTCCGTCTCTTCCTTGGCTCAGTGGATTCCTGGACTCCCTCATAGTTAGGCAGAGACACCTGACTCTTCGCAGGTGTTGCAATGTGGGGGGCATGTTCCACTTTCAGGCTGGCCCTCCATTCGCTCCCTGGAGCCTTGCTCTCCCTCCTCCTCTCTCTGCCAGCCAAGAGCAGTGGACCCATAACAGGAGACAGCTGGCCTTGACCTCCACGCCTCTGTCTACCCCCCGCCCACCATGCATGCCGTAAATCCTGTTGCATGTTCTTTACTCTGAGACGCAAGTTTAGAAACTCCTATCTCATCTCATCTTCACTCTGGATATTCTCTGTAGCGTACAAATATGCTTTTATTTCTCTGAACTTGGAAAAACCACCTTGATCCCCACCAAGGATGGCTCTCCTCCTTTGTGGCAAAATTCCTCTAGCAGAGTTTTGACCTGCTCTGTTCAGTTCCTGCCTATTCTCAGGTGATAAAGTGGCAATACCTTTGCACCTCCTTATTTGAAGTGCTTCTTATTAATTTTGAAAAACCATGTTTCTAAGGTTATGATTGAACATCATTGTTTCAGATACAAAGTATTAACAACCATCATGTCAAAAGAATGCGATGTTAGAGCAACCGTAAATTCTGGACTGCGTGCAAGGAGAACTGCTAAGGAAATTGCAGACTTCAATGACATCCCTTTATACACAGTTGACAATGTGAAGAAGGCGTATGATGCTGATCCTGATGTCACCACACCGACAAGAAAAACGCATAAGGTACACAAGGATCACACAAGTCCAGATGTTGTGCACAGAATCCAGGAGATCATCAGTGAAGATCCAGGATGTTTACCAGGATGGTTTGAGAGAAGGGGTTGTACCGTGGATGAAGCAAGTTGCAAATGGACGTCATTTTATCTTCCAACAAGATGGTGCACCAGCACATAATGCCAAAAAGGTGCAAGAATGTGTCAGTGTCAATGTTCCTGAATTGTACTCAAAGGAAATCTGGCTGCCTAGTTCACCAGATACAAATCCTTTAGGCTATTATGTATGGAGCATTTGTGAGAGAGAAGTTAGTAAATAACCTCATTCCAATAAAGAGGCTGTTAAAGCTAAGACTGAAAACATGATGATGCCCACAGATAAAGACAAGTTAATGAAAGCATGCTGAAGATTCCGAAATCAAATCGAGTCTATTATTACAGCAAATGGAGCCTTTTTTGAACAATTAAAAAAAGAATGCCTCTGTTTATGTGTTTACATATAAGAATAAATTTATTTCAAAATATAACACTTTTGTGGTACGTTGTTTATGTTACTACAATTTTGCCAATTTATCGTATGCACCCTGTAGTACTTATAATGAACTGCTTTCTTAAGTGCCTGATAATTTGATTAAATTGCTTTATTTGATAAAATCAATGGAAAGCAGTTAGTAATGAATAAATTCTTATACTGGAGTATAATTGCTATTAATAATAGTCTTCCAGTTAGGACCAAATTCTGACACCTGGAGTTTGCAAGTCTCTCAAAGATGAGGTAACTGTGCAAATCACCTCCTAAGTTAAAAACTGTAATCAGAAGAATATCGACATTTTGAGATTCTTTTAAAGGCTGAATACAGTGGCAATATTCTATGGCCCTGATATTTCTTCTGTTTCAAGGTGAACAGGATTGGTTCTCTTGCTTCACCTGCCTCCATGAAAATGGCCAAAGAACAAAATTATATCTGATCAAATGAAAAGCAAGTCGTTTTATAGAAGTGACTGGGGTTTGAAACTTTGGTGCCTCGTGAATTATTTAAAAGGTAAATGTAGTTAGTAAACTGAATATAGCTGCGTATCATGAGAATGCTTGAAACCTTGGCAAGTCAGTTAACTTCTGGGCATTTGATTTCCAATAAAGAGGTGATTATTTGTTGGCAATGGTGTGACCCTTCTAATTAAAAAGCACTTGCCAACCTTTTTAGTTCCTCACTCTACAAAGCATCTTTTGGAGGAAGAGGTTGACATTGCCTACTGTATCAGTCTATTGGGAAAAATAAACGTAAAATAATCATTGATCTGGGGCAAAGCCAATGGCAGTGAAAAGTCTTTAGAAGCTAGAACTTTCCTTTGAGCAATTATTGAGATTACTCATTTGTGTGAGAGCCATTTATCCTTTTTTGGATTTTTATAATTTAAGAACTGAATTTCTATTTTGAGAATATTTGCGCTACTGAATACAACCTTTACTTAAATCTGAGGTTATATCCCAAATATCATGTTCAGATGTTGTAACATTAGAGAAAATATGACATCCCGGGCCTTTCCTCATGACAGTGAACATGAAAAGATAAAAATGGGCAGGGCAGGGGACAGCAAAGGGGGGAAATGGGACAGTGGTCATAGAAGAACAATACTGTTTGTTTGTCTTTTTTTTAAAAGAAAGAAAAGAGGTATTTTGGCAGCTTTTGCCTTAAAATATGTTTTCCCTTGAAGAAACAGTAATGAATCACTTCTTTATCATGTTTCCTTATGATAATAGTACCACAGATGCCCCATGGCAACTGTGAATCTTATTTAAAAATAATAACACTCAATGCAACACATTGTTTCCTTATGAATGAGAGATGATCTTTATTCATTATGTTTGTATTTTTACCCTGGGGGAACGGTGTGAGGTTCCTTGGCACTCTATCAGGGACTCTGGAAAGGCTATTTTTATGTTTTATCTGAAGGTTTTCTTAAACTTGACTTGGCTAGGAATTCAAAATTCTATGAAGCATCCATGTGCACTCACATTCTAACACTGCAGTGCAGCCATATATTAACATGGCCCAGGCTACATGTTAGGAGAGTCTCTAGGGTGTAGTATGGTCTTGGTGATACCATCAGTTATTAAGTTGTCTCAGACAGACTCAGAAATAACCCAGGATTGTACTCACTCTTGTGCTTGAATGAACATAACGCATGCTGGTTTTTACTTAATTGCTATTTTGTTGAATGTCAATGGTCTTATACAGTGATTGTAAGTATGGAAATAATTAGTGAACTTTTTAATCGGGGTACTATTTAATGTACCATACATATGTATATATATGTATATATATAAATTATTTGACTACTTGAAAAATCTTTTTTAGATCACTAGTTATGTGATGGTGTACCATGAACAGTGAACTTTAATTTCAGAGAAAATCTATTCTCTAAAAATTTGCATTTTGAGATCTTGAAACATTTCATTTAGTAGTCGGCATTTATGACTGGACTGAAAGGCAATTTTTTTCTTTTTGGTCAAAGATCTATGTAGCTTGACAAAGTGAAGGGAGAAATTTCATTAGATAATTACTTGCTTACAGTCCTCATCTGCCACTACATGAACATACTAACAAAAACTTTATTTATTCAGAATGGATGGATAATTATCAACAGCTGATAATTATCCAAACTAAGAGGTATGTCTTTCATATGACTCTGTGCTTTAATTAAAATATTAGTCAAATATCCACAAGGCATGTCCACAGTCAACTTACAAAATGAGAATAGCCTCAATTCAAAAATACTAATTAAAGACAGAATGTGATTCAATAAAAGTCACTGATGGTTCATTAAGGGAAGAATGATCAGACTTGAATGAAAATATATAATACATAAAGCCCTAATGAGAAAATATGCTCTCTGCTGTCCTCCCCTGTTACTAGATAGAAATTTAACAACCAAGTATTTAACCTTGAGAAAAAGCAAAAGAAGCTTTCCTGAGTACATACCATTTCTCTAATACCGAGCCAGGCAATTTAGGGTTTCTAAAAAGAGTTTGAAGATAAAATACTCGCTAGAATTAGTTTATTAATTATTAATGAGTGGGAACTTGAATGCAAGAAACAAGGCCTACCTTAAACAAAATGTCTTTTTTGTCTTTTACGTCTTCCTCCTTTTTTCCCGCTTTGCTAATTATTTTAGGCTTGTTGTTGAAAACGTTGTTTTATTATTCTTTATTTTTTTTAGATTTTAAATATTTAACATTTTTAGTAGTTACCATTAGATGTTTTAAAGCATGTATCTTTATTAGTATGGAATGCTAAAATTTACAGATATATATATATATATATATATATATATATATATATATATATATATATAAAATATTTAATAGTATATATTTACATTCCTTTTTAGCAATGGGCCATGGAATATTTACCCAAGCCCAGCAAAAGTTACCAGAAAAGAAAATTATATAGCAATATGTATCATGAATGTAGACCCCAAAATAAGCTAGAAAATTAGGTCCAACAATGTGTATGTAGAGATAAGACTCAGCCAAATGCTTCATGCAGGTTCAATGATATGATAAGTCTTTTTAACAAGTGGTGCTGGGACAGTGATATCTCTATGGGGGAAATGAACCCCCACCTCCCCCTCTATTAAAAAATGAAATAAAAATGGTTTATATACCTAAACATAAGAGCTCATGTTTTTAAACCTCTAGAAGAACACATAGGAGAAAATGTCCACCATTCTGGAAAGTCAACAATTTACTAGACAGAATGCAACATGTGGTGATCTTAAAATATGGATAAAAGTTTACTAAGTAGAAGCTAAAAGTTTCTATTCTGCACAGGACACCATTAAGAAAATGAAGAGACAGGCCATGAACTGGGAAAACATGTCCCGTTACAGAAAGCTAGCAAAGGCCGGGTATCCGGATGCACAATGCCCTTTTCCCTGATAAAGCGGTTTTACTCCAATAATGCTGGACCCATGTTGGCTTCTCAGCTGACGCAAACTAACACATTGTTCTTCTTATTTTTCTTACCATGTATATCATTCTGAAAACATCCACCAATTCTGTTCCCATTCTGAGGTATTGTCCTAATATAATACCAAAATGTTTTATCTACTGAATTTCATGCTACTTTCCTCATAATGTTAGTGTTTCCCCCTGATAGTTTCTAATCTACTTCTTTTACTTTCTTAGTCATAAAAACTGGTATGGATTCAGGCTACTGGGTCTTAAGTGTATAAACACAAGGAAAGTACAAGATAAAAGTAAAATGCTTCAAGCAATGAAAATTCAAAACTTTCAACGTAGGTTATTCTATATGTGCCCTTGTAATTAAATACTATTTTTTGTTATTTTCAAAATATCTTTTATACATTATCTTTTAATGTTTCAGTACATGATAGAGTATGGAAGATTTAATATTCTGAAAATTACACAGGAAAATATGCTTAGTTTAACTTCTGTATATAGAAAAGCAAATACTAATTTATTAACTATTGATACTCTTTTGTGCCAAATAAGAAAGCAATTAACAGCCCTGGCCAGGTAGCTCAGTTGGTTAGAGCATCATCCTGATTTATGGAGGTGGCAGGTTAGATACCCGTTCAGGCCACTTATAAAAATCAACCAATGATTGCATAAATAAGTGTAATAATAAATCAATATCTCTGTCTCTCTGTCTGCCTCTAAAAATAAAATTAAAATTTTAAACAAAAGAAAGAATTGACAATAGTATTCACATTCCCACAAGTGTTTAAAAAGACTAAAATGTTACATGATGTATCTGATGTAAAGGTAGGCCCATGACTTGACATATACCTGGGCCTGAATAAAGCATTTCTGTCTGAAGTAGTAAGAAGAGCTTGATAGCTTATGTATGTTTCACTGTGCAACTATGCAGTAGTTAATTTTTACCTTTTAGACTGACTCAACTCTGGAAACATAGTCACGTATGGACTTATTTAAAGATATCTTCATAAATGTTCATGAAGTGTTATTTGTAATACAGCAGGGTTGGAAATGATTGCCTATCAATGACATGGGGTATGAAGAATACCCCATGCATATGATAGAAAGTGATGTAGCTGATAAAAATAAGGGAGGAATAATCATAGGTACCACAATACAAACATCATCTTGATAAAGTCTGAAGTAGAGAAAAAAATAAGTTGAAATGTCATATGGATTATATGATACGATTTTCTAAACATAAATTATCTTTACATGCATATAAAAAGCTAAAAGGATATATGAAAATCATCTTAAGCATTGAAGAAATATTTTTAGAATCGACTCTAACTTTTAATATTAATACATTTATGTGTTCAAAAATTTAAAACGAGTATGAGTTTATTTTATAATGAATTTGTTTAAATCCCCAGGTAAAAAATAAAGACTACTCATTCTTGACTCAAACTAACTTAAAGGTATATACATTACATGTTCTGCAATTATAATTTTAAGTTTCTGGTTTCCTTCTAAAAGTATGAAAAAAAACAGCATTTTTGACATTGTGTTAATAAAGGAATCATGATTAAAAACAAGCATTTTAGTGCACATTTAACTATTCTCATGCCATCAAGAATTATAACCTATCGTCAGGTAGGATAATCCTTACCTGTTTCTCCTGTTGGAGAACAGATTTGAGGGAGGCAGAGGCAAGAAAGGGGAGCAGCTTAGATAAGAACCTAGTATAAAGGAACCATGGATATGGACAACAGGGGGTATTGACTTTGGGGGGAATGGGTGGGTGGGGAGGGGGCCAGAGGGAAGAAAAAGGGGATGGGTATAATACAACAACAATAAAATTTAAAAAAAAAACTAAAAAAAAAAAAAAGCATTATAACCTTTCTTTACTCTTCAGGTTAAATTAAATTAAGTTAAATTAAATTAAATATGAATATTTAAGGTTATAGTAAGTACTCAAATGGTTGGGATAAAAAGAATGTCCCAAACAGCTATATCATTTATTCAGTAAAAAAGACAGACAACCTAAGCAAAGCATACTTTTCACAGATTAAGTTATACATTATCTGGTTAAAAATATATGAATAGTGGACTTATTTATTTTACAATGGCTTAAAGTGGATTATAAAATTTTCCATTGGCACACATCTTATAGCACGGCAGCATTTCAGTAGTGCTTTCATGTGTATCATGTGTATGACTTAAGTACAGTTTGACTGAAGATACTAGATATATTTATTGAGATTCCTAGTGCCATTTAAATCTTACTTGATCTGTGTATTCACGACACTTTAGAAATAGTTACTTTAGCTCTGTCATCAATGGAGGCATAGTTACAGATAAAAAAGTTACCATATTGGAAGTACAATAAAAAATTTGTGTTGTCAGGCAAGGGCATGAGAAACACTTGCTGAGTATTTTCTTATTTGATGCACCTTCTTTGGGTTTTCTATTTCCAAGATAATCACTTTAACATTTTATTCCTATTATGATGTTTGCAGCAAAGTATGTTTCAAACAAGATAGTAGATATGGGCATGTTTTTGCGATAAATAATATAATTTATGATTTAATTACAATTATTCGATGCCATGGATAGTAATCTAAACAGATTACATGCAGAAACTATTGAAAATTTAAGATATTTTTCTTCTAACTTTCATGGGCATAAATAAATTTAAACAAATAACTCAGAACTGTCACTCTTTTGCTTTGCAACTTGATACATCACGTATTGCTGTCCCCCAAGAATTTGCTTCCTAATTACGTTTTGTTCTAGATAATATTAAAGTTCATTGACATTCCCATAATACACCACAGGATGTCTGCCTGAAAATTGCCTGGGAGAAATGTTGGCTGATGGGAGGAGGCTCGCTTATATTAAAAAGTAACCATTAAGGATACATCAATAGAAAAAAAAAGTTAATATTAGTACTTATCTCACATTCCCTTTTGGACAGGCTAAATTACTGTATTTGTTTTTTATCATCTGAATTCTTCATTGGACGATACATCGCCTATCTGTAGGAAAATAGGCATCATAAGCAAAAAAAAAAAAGGCTATGTAGTCTCTTCATCCTTCAAAAAAAAAGTAAATGTAAGAAAAAAAAACGTGTGTTTCAAATATCATTTCTTTTCTGGCTGTGGAGGGAAGTTTGACACTTTGAACACCGGTGACAGAATTCCAGCTTGGCCTACGCTTGGACGTCAGTCCACCCTGATCGTCATGCCTCCAGTTTTGTTTTCTTGTTGAGAGGGTTCCTAGAGGGCACTGGCTTCCGTGCAACTTAATTACCGCTGCCAGTGGCAGGACCTAGGCGGGCACTGCCGGTGACTGGGCTTCTTGTCAAGCCGGTAATGCGGTACAGCTGTTGTGCTAATAATGAAGTTTTAATTAGCTCTCAAAAATACTGAGAGCTTATTTAAGACCTCTGACATGAATAGTGCGTGCTTCGCCAGAAGGCATGGATACAGCCCAGTCCTATCCCAATACCTGTTGAATACATTGTACGCACATTAAGAAATTATTGCTAGCAGACTTCGCATTTAGCTTAGAAAGGCTGTGTATATGATGGCTTTAAGAATGCTCTTCTTTAATATCTTAGCGAATACGATAGGTCAGTGTATCTGTTTATTGGAGTGGCATGCGTTGTCAGGGGGAAAACATGTTTTAACCAGAGCGAGCTATCTTTGTTTCAAATGGGAGCATTCTTTATTCATAGCTATTCCAACGCAGCACTTATGTTTTACTTATAAATATTTATTGCTTTATTTCCGGGAGTCTGACCCGTGAGAAATTGTGCCAGATTCCTCCTTCCAAATCCTTGGGTGGCTCTCAGATTGGAATGGTTGAAGTAACTGTTGATTTAAACTCCCACCACTGGAGAATTCTTTACGTCTTTTCAACAGAACCCACAGATTGAGGCCAGGACTTTCTATTCACGCGATACATGACGTGTGGTTTAAACTAATATTACTGGAAATACCCCTTTCCACTCCCAGTCTCTCCTCCCTACGCACACACAAGAAGAATGTTAAGCAGGGGACAGATTTTTTTCCCCCTTTTTCATCATTATTTTCTTGTTTATTTTATTTATTGGGGTAACAGTGGTCAATGAAATTACATAGGTTTCAGGTATACAATTCTACAATATGTCATCAGTATATTGTATTGTATGTTTACCACCCGTCAGCTTTCCTTCCATCACCATTTACCCCCTACCATTACCCTGTTCTACCTCCTCCTACTTTTTTTCCCTCTGCCAGTCACCATACTGATGTCTGCGCCCATGACTTTCTTTTTCTTTGTTTAATCCCTCCACTTCTTCTCATCTAGCCCGCAATGCCCTGTCCTCTGACAGTTGTCAGTCTGTTCTCTGTATCTACGAATCCATCTCTACATTGTTTATTTTGTTCATTAGATTCCACAAATAAGTCAAATTAAATGGCACTTGTCTTTCTTGGGCTGGCTGATTTTACTTAGGATACTATTCTTGAGGTCCATCCATGCTGTTTCAAAAGGTAAAATTTACTTCATTCTTATGACTGAGTAGTATTCCATTGTGTAAATGTGCCACAGCATTTATATCTACTCATCTGCTGATGGGCACTTGGGCTTCAGGTATTCACTGTTGTAGGTAATGCAGCAATGAATATAGGGTTGCATGTATTTTTAAAATCAGTGTTTCAGATTTCTTTGGGCCCATTTCATGATGGGTAACTTATGAAAGCACCTGCCCTCGCTCCACTGATTGTTCAACAGTTTTTGACTAAAAATGACATGGCCTCAGTGCCCTACCCTTCCTCTTCACCTTATTTCACCCTGAACAGCTTTTTATTTATTTGTTTCTCTGGGTGAAAAGAAGGTCCTCAAAGGGAAACATTTTGCTGATGTCAGAGGTGAAATAGAAAATGGCAAAATCACTAACAAGCATCAAAATTGATGAGTTCAAAACTGTTTTGAGCAGTGGAAAAAATGTCTCAACAGGTGTATTGCATCAAACAAAGGTACTTTGAAGGTGACTGATATTCAAATATGTAAGAATAAATATTGCCCTGGCTAGTGGCTCAGTAGATAAGGTGCCGGCCTGTGAACCCAAAGGTCACTGGTTCAATTCCCAGCCAGGACACATAACCAGGTTGCAAGCCAGATCTCCAGCCAGGTCTAGCTGGAGGCAGGTGAAAAACAACCATACATGGATGTCTCTCTCCCTCTCTGCTTCTCTCCCTTCCCCTCTCTCTGAAAATAATAAATAAAATATTTTAAAAACTGATATTGGAAGAGGGATAAATATAGAGGTCAATGAAATGTAAAAATTGGAAAATTGAAATATATATTTGCTCTTTGAAAGATACAGTGTAAAAAGGGGACAGATTTTGACACAGCAAGACAAGGAACTGAAATGCGTTGTTGCTAGAAAAACAGTATCCATGTTACTTGTACGGCCAATTTTTGCTGCTTCTCCAAGCATTGCTTTTCACCAGCCTCTTCTGGCTCTTGTTTTAGTGTTTTGCAAAGGATGCGCTGTTTGTATTGCTGTTGTTGTGGGTGTTTGTTGAAGGAGCACATTTAGTAGTTCCTTGCTGTGGGCCTGGCCCTCAGGGAGGGTTAGAGGGTTAAATATGCCCACGGTTCAGAGGCTGCACAGTGACCCCCATGGGTTGGAGGCCAAGTTCCCAAGGATTTGAACTTTGAGGGCGAGTGGGTGCAGGGAATGGGAAGTGGGGACATGCATGTGAAGAATTGTAAACTGGAGATCAGCACAGGCCGAATAGCCCCTGTGCCGGCCACAGGGATTTCGTAGGTTTGTGTCAGAATGTGTGGTGGTACTGTGAAGGCTCAGGCATCAGGATTACAACTGGAGAGACTGGTGAGGTTTCCGTGTTTGGCTTGCTTTTTTATCAAATTTTGGGACATGAGCAACTTCTCTTCCAACTCAGATTACTAAAAGGGCACGCAAGTATAGGGAAGGCTGCAGAATCTTATCTGCTAACGCTGCTTTTAAAAATATTGCTTAAGCCCTGGTTGGTGGCACAGAGGATAAGGTGCTGGCCTGCGAATCCAAAGGTCACAGGTTCGATTCCTAGTCAGGGCACATAACCAGGTTGCAAGCCAGGTCTCCAGCCAGGTCCATAGCTGGAGGTAGCTGAAAGGCAATCATACATCGATGTCCCTCTCCCAAACACCTCATTCTGCTTCTAAATTAATTCTAGGCCCCACTGCCAGTACACAGGTGTTGGCATACAGGATGAATTCCCCTTACATCCTTTTCTTTTTTGCGGGCGGAGGGGGAGAGAAGAAAGGAGGGAGAAAGGGAGAAAAACATCAATGGGCAAAAGAAATATCTGTTTTGCACATCAACCTGTTGCCCTTCACCTGCCCTAGCTGGGGGCCCGCCAGAAACCCAGAGCCAGGACCAGGAGTCCAACCAGTGACCTTCAGCTGGTGGGGCAACACCCAACCCACTGAGCCATATGTCAGGGGTACTTTCACCCTTTCCTAAAGCATTTCAAACTGTTCCTGACTTTTAAAAATTAGAATTAAGTAGAGCGTTTTATAGAAAAATTACCAACTGCTATTATGTTGGTGACCACTTTCCAAGTTAGTTGTAATATTATATACTTAGTAACTGTGAAGATAAAATGGTAAAATCTTTTTTCATTTTTTTTTATGAATTCTCATATACTTTCTACCAAAGTAGAAAGATTGTAGTGGTAGTAATAAACATATATATATATTGATTGATTATCACCTATGTTACAATTCTTGTTTTATAGGAACTAGCTCATTTTAATTTTCATTTGTCCTGTGAAAGCAGTACTTTCATTCCCCAGATGTGAGGCACAGACTTTAAATAACCTACCTGAGTTGACACATACTCAACAATAGAGATGGATTCAAACACAGGCCCCGGTACAGAATTTTCTCTCTCTGTTATGTTTCCTTCATCGTTATGCCAATTAGGAGGCTTAAAGAATGTTATTCTCTAATATCCTCTTGAGAATTAGGTGTACAAGTGAAAACACCTTTGTCATCCTTCGTTTTTCTATTCATGTAATAGTAAAAGAAAAAGATTTTTGTCTCTCTCTCTTTTCTGTTTTTTAAATCTCAAGGGCCACAGGGGGCTTAAAATCTAGTTTATTTTATTTTAATCTGATGCCTGAACAGATTCAGGGGATGAAATATTATTTTCAGATTTGATAGGCTTTAATAGCTTCAGAAAGGTCTTCAGAGATGTGTTTGCCAAATTCCAGCCTTACAGTTGTGTAATAAACTAGCAGCCTTTGAATGACATTTCTAAATCTGCTAATTCTATGAAGTTAGCAAATTTAATTTTCAAGAGATGCTTATAAGAAATTATTTGTAGTACTAGCCAAGTAATTATTAGAACTGACTAGATTCTAGGGACATCTTTAAAAAATCCTTCTAAAATTTTGAGCCAATTTTTTTTTAACTTCTGTCCAGTAAACCTACATCATATAAAACAATTCTAATTCTATTCATACGATAATAGAGCTTAAGGAACGGAACTTATAGACTATGTAACTTGCTATAAGGGAAACTGGGTAAAATAGTGTTGGTTTTATTAAAACAAGTCTATGTAAGTTTACTTCTCCATGCCTTACTTATAAAAGGTGTAAAATTAGATGACATCTAAGTTTTCTTAGAGATTTATGTAAATGTGACAATTTCCCCTTAATACAGTGTTTTATTGACATCGATCATTAAATAAAGCTGTTTTTATAGAATTGTCTTCACATCCTGACTGATTCTCATTCAGGTCTTTAATTCTTGATACATGCTCTTTTTGTCTGTTTCTTACTTTCTTGTGGGTGAGAAAGGGCTCAAGACCCTGGATCAGGATGAAAGATCAAATGCACCATTGATTATGTGTAGCTTGTCAGGTTACAGTCTTGAGTTACAGACTTTGATTTCCCCAGAATCACAGAAGCAAGATCATGATCCTAGACTCACTCTTGTTCATCCAATTTTTCATCTTTGCAGCTGTAAAGAAAGAAGAATCTTGCAACAATGATGATTTGGGAATGTGATATTTTTGCATCTGTTAAGTACAAAGATAAAGATACATCAGAATAAGATTAAAGTAAGAAAGAATAGGCTTGAAGATGGACAAATTTCTGAATTAGGAGAAAATTTTTTAAAAATGGAAAAATCTAAGTAGAACTAATATCCATATTGGAGAGTAAATTCACATAGGGTAAAAATGCTATAGAAATTAAATGAGTAATATAATGTTCTAGTTTGTGAGTTCAACGGTGTTGCTAAGGTTAATAAAAATATTTAAAATTATTGGAGAGGGTAAATTCACATAGGGTAAAAATGCTGTAGAAATTACATCACATAGAGTAATATGATGTTCCAGTTTGTGAGTTCAACAGTAATGTAAAGATTAAGATTTAAAATTTTGACATAAAAATATACAAAAAGCAACACCTGGATATGCAACTGTATCACTGTATAAAAACAGAACAGAAATAGTAATCGAAGATATACTAAAAATATGAATCAATATTTTGACCTACTGAATGGGAGTCAACAGGATGGGCTATGAAAATACAGATAAATAGGAAAAGATTTCTTCTTTGGACAGGTTTAAAATTCTGAAAAACTTCCCATGGGTTAAGGCAGATTTTAGAGTGCTCTTAGTGAAAACTTTCTGTATTTTAAGAAAAGAATATAATCCCATACCATTTTTTGTGAATTAAAAATATGTATAATTACATAAAAGTATCCAAGATAAGTGGAAGGTATAATATAAATTCTCAATAATTTTCCAAAAACTTGGGGAAAAAACATAAAAATTCTTCACATTAGCCCTGACTGATTAGCTCAGTTCATTCAAATGTCCTTTTGTGGTGTCCTAAGGTTGCAGTCTTTCTCTCTCTCTCATCAATAAATAAAACTTTTAAAAAATTCTCCACATTATTGGCACATTATAATGAAAAAAGAGCTACAGAATTTTGAGGGGAAACATTTACTTTTCAGCAATTCCTTTGCCAGCCAATTTGTAGTTCCAACTGTGAAAACAACAGAAAGATATTCCATAATGCTCAAAAACCAAGACAAAACACAAGTCATAAAAGTTTACTCAAGTTGACAGGGAGATGCATAAATATTCACAAATATGAACCAGTAAATATGGCTTAACATAACTTGAACTGAACATTGAATTTAGATGTATGTTAAATCTAGGCAATTTTTGCAAACTTGGCAAATCGTGTATACGTTAGATATAAAATGATAGCTTTCTGGCATAGAAAGCTACAAAATGAAGAGATAATAACATAGAAATGATTTTAAATCTGTAATTCCAGATCACATTATCCAAGATTCAAAAATAGGTGTTTGATGTATAAATTTGGGGAGAAAAGAAACCAAAACCTCATTACAGTGCCTAGGGTCCATAAGGGTGCAGGGCAGAGTTGATTTTATTGTTCATAATATTTAGAGACATATGGATCCACATATTATATTTTTAAAAGCCTTCACTTTATACTAATGATTAAAAGCAAGCAAAAGAGTATATATTTTACAAAATGGGAAACATAATGAGGAACATAAGAGCCGAGATCCATTAACACAGCATGCATTTTAAATAATTCACATACAAATAACCAAAAACTTCTTAAATGAAAAAGTTTGTCAAATGTGTTTAAAATTGAATAATATGTTCATAAATCTATACCCACATATGTGTGAAAGCTCAATTAACATGAAAAAGCAATGTATTCTGAGAAGATATTAAAAAAACATTATAATTATATAAATTTAATCAAACAAAGTACCAAGAAAAAAATAAGGAATCATCCAATGTAAACTCCAGGAGGTCTGTAGTAAATTTATACTATGTAGGAGAGTGTCTGGCAGGTAGCATGCACTCAAAACATATTTCTTCAATAAATGAATAATATTTTTAAAACAAATAACACAAAAGCAACAAACAGGAAAAAGAGGATCATCTTACATTGCAAAAATCAGTGTTTATAAGTAATATGTGTAAAAATTTTTATATGCTAATTAGCATATAATGTGTATATCCAAAAAGTAAAATACATGCAGCTTTTATAGAAATTACTTGTGAAAGAAATGTTTAATGCACCAATATTAATAATAAATCAAGAATATAAGAAAAGTAACATTATTTAAACTGTTAAATTAATGTCTTTGTATGACATAAAAGCCAGAGAATGCATCTTCACTTGAAGCATACTTTGATCATTTATTAAGTCATAGTAAAAAAAAAAAAAAGACAGATTATAAATCAGATATTATATAAGTCATAGGTTTGTACTTCAAAAAATAAGAATATACAACTAAATTTTGAAAATGTATACATCACCAACCCCATCAAAAAGTCTTTGTTATTTAAAAATATATCTCAAATCCTGGGCCCTGGCTGGTGGCTTGGTGGATAAGGTGCCGGCCTGCAAACCCAAAGTTTGCTGGTTTGATTCCCAGCCACGGCACATAACCAGGTTGCAAGCCAGGTCTCCAGCCAGGTCCTTAGCTGGAGGCAGGTGAAAGGCAACCATACATTGATGTCTCTCTCCCTCTCTGCCTCTCTCCTTCCCCTTCTCTCTGGAAATAATAAATAAAATCTTTAAATAAATAATATATATATCTCAAATCCATTATTGGGGGAATAAAAACTCAAAATTTGAGTAGTTATTCCAAAGAGTATGAATCCTGGAGCTCTGTCATGACAGTCATGACAGTATGGACTATGCTTTTTTTGGGGTAAATGCTTAGCTTTTGTTGAAAATAAATTGAGCATTCACTCAAGCACGTAAAAACATAGAAAAGTAGGAGGGAAGAAATTATAAGGGAAAATGCAGAAACATTAATAACTATTAAAAGATACCTGTCACCAGTGGTCTTTGTGGACCCCTGGTTTTAAAGGACAGCAGAAGCATGAGAGATGGGACACAGAGGACAATGAAATCTGATGGAAAGTTACTACCATGGATCTACAGAAATAACAAGTAAAAACTGTAAGAATTTAAGTCTTGACAACCTGATTTACTTGCTCTGATCACTTAGCTGTGAAGATGACACTACTAATTTTTAGTGATAAAGCTGCCTTCAAATTGTTTTAAGATTCAGCTTTTCAGGCCTAATATATCTGGGTCACTGGTAATGAGAGTGAGGGAGTCCAATTGATTAAAGTTATGAAAAGGGATTCTATCTTGTGTTGGAAGAAATAAAGTGAGATTGTGAAAAGAATTTCATAAATGCAACTAAAAGGTAGTCAAAGGATAATTGATCCCCTGATTTAATTCTTAGATTTCATCCTTACATCAATTCAGCTGTAAAAGTTTTCATTTAAAAATTGTCACAGGTAGTTCATTTGTTTGTGATGTAATTTTTATTTTATTTTATTTTATTTTTACATTTTACTTAGTTCTGGAAGCTTCTGATACAGGAAACAGTTGACTGGAACTCAGCATTTCCAGATAACAGATTTGCAAATAACTTCTAATCATGCTCATAAGGACTGTGTGTGACCAGGAAAGATTACTAGATTATTTCAGGGTCAACTGAGGTAGCAGGTAGGAATAAATGACAAGCCTTGAAGGCAAATAAAATAGTTGCTAGTAAAGTACATTTTTAATGTTTGCATTTACTCATTCAACAACTATTTTTGATGACCTAACAGACAACAGACATATCCTTGAGCAAAGGATATAGCACAGATCAGCCTCCCTGGGAGCATACCTTTAAATGGGTAATATGAACAAAAACCTGAATAGCAATAATGCTAAATATATATAAAATATATATACATATATATGTACATATACATATATATACATATATATGTATGAAAAGGGATATATATATACATATATATGTACATATATATTTAATATATATTTTATATATATTTACACACATAGTTACAGATTATAAGTTGGGGAGATTAGCAGAGTGATGTGGATAAGCATCCAGACCCAGCTAGGCAGGAGATTCTAGGACAGGCACCTTGAGGTGAACTCTTCACTGGTGCCCCAGAGAGTGGACAGGAGCCACCCTGGCCAGGGCCAAAGGAAGTGGCTTTCAGGCTGGGAACTAGGAGAATGAGTTTCTGGAGGTGAGGAAGGCTTTGTGATTCAGGCCTAGGAACGGATGAGTGTTGGAAGAGAATGAGAGAATGCCGGGAGGGACACAGTGGTAACATCACAGAGGCTTTGTGAAGCCATAACTGGGAGTGTGCCCGAATTCAAAGGCACTTGGAGAGTAGTTCAAGAATTGTAAACAGGGAGTGACATCTGATTTATATTTTTAAAAAGAGCCCTTTGGCTCTTGTTAAGAGCCCTTTGGCTATAGTTGAGAATGAGGCAGAAAGAGACAAGAGGAGCGAAGCAGCGGAACCAAGATTCACTCCTTCAGACAGTGAATATTGATTGTGGACCTAGCACGTGCTTGGCAGTATTTAAATTTGGGATTGCATCGTGATATTGGCAATGGAGTTATAGAGGTCAGTCAGAACAATGCCAATGCAAAACACTTGGGAGATGGTTTCTTCTGTCTTTGCACTGTGTATATATGATTGACCCAGACCAAGAAAAAGTTCCCTTTCCTGCACACTATTTGCAGCTAACAGGGTCAGGAAAGGATACCTGAGAAGGAGTGATGGGAAGAGGGAACAGTGTTTTGTGTTGCCTGTGCGGTGTTGTCAGAGCGCCTTATCTTCCAGGGCATCTATCTGTAAGCCTCTGGCGCTGTCCTGGGAATTCAGCCAGACATTTCAATTCTGTCACCGTTACTGAGCACAGTTGCAGGCAGACGCTATGCCCGGTGCTGATGCAGTGTTCCTTGAGGGAGACTTGGTCCCACACTCATGGGGTTTACACTTAGGTGATGAGCACAGACATTGCTCCTGTTACCAGAGTCATGGGGTCTGTTTGCCTGCACACACCATGCCCAGTAAGACATGAGCAGGAGTTGGCAGCAAAGAAAGGAGGGTTGACTGTTGGAGGAGGTGGTGCCATGCCCGGAGTCACAGGTAAACCTGTGCTCAAAGACCTGCCTCCTCCGTGGCTCCCAGGGACAGGTCATGTAGAGAAAAATCTTACTAAACACGGCGACTAAGGGAGTTAAGGCCACAGTCAGTTGTGATCCTATTGATTGGTTGGCGCGGGGGCTGAAGGTAGGTGGTCATTGCATCCGGTCCTGATGACACTTGGTCTGGGTCATTCTGCTGGCCTGGGCCTGGAGCTGGAACACAAGTGAGAATAGAGAATAAGAAGTTGTTTTTAGTTTGATTGAGAACTCTCTGTGGTCAGTAGACCTGAGGCTTTGTTCTTAAGTTTGTTTAATGTTGACCGGGACCTCGTTGTCCTGGGGACTCAATGTTTAAGGGAGAGAGGGAGGTGGGTGAGTCTGGGTCCTGGGCGAGGCCAGTGTGAGTCAAAGGAAAACAAACCAACCAAAAGAAAAGATCAGATTAAAGAAAATAAGGTTTCTGTATGCATGGGGCCCGCTAGAGCGTAAGTGGAAAGCCACTTAGGATTCTGAGGACAAAGACACATCCAAGTGGCCACAAATGATGAGCAGGGCACCGCAAGCAAAAAGGGGCAGAGAGGAAGTACTTTGCCCGTGAGAAGGGGCCCCTCAAAATGAAAAGTGTTCTAATTACGAACATTCTAACAGCTTGTAAACCAGATGAAGACTTATCTTCCTAGTTCCCTTTAAATGTTTTACAGATCTCAATAGCAAATGGATCCTTTAGAAGGCGAGCATCTAGGGGTTTAATTGCTGCATTTGATAAGCTCTGAAGAACACTTATGGTCAATGGTCTGGTGAGAAATGGTACTATCTATTGTACATCACACTCACAGGCCCCAGAAAGATGTTTCACGTGGAAAAAAATGTGTACAAAAATCATTAGTTATGTTAATGATGCTGTATTTAATATAGTTCCATGCTGAATGGTTTTTTGACTATTAGGGAAAATAAGACTCTTGGAGGGAGCAGAACTAATGTAAACACAATGGAATTACATCTTCATTCTGACATGCTAACGCAAACCTGATGTCTCTGACTATTGGCAAGTGAATCCTCCCAGCTAGGGTCTTCGGTTTCCATCAGAAATAGTTTCTATTTCTTCCTTTGCATCAGAAAAATATTTTTAAATATAATTCTCACGTTATGGCAAGAAGCCAAGAAATAAGGAGGCAGGAATTTCAGTTGAGTCTATGGGGAACCATGGCATGGACTTCTACATGGGTAGGGTACATAAGGAGCATCATCTAGAGTTAACTGTGACAGAGGTAGCCAGGTTCTGGTGTAAAAATGCACACAGGCTGCCATTACTTGAGCCTTGATTTTTTATTGCCTCCAAATCAAAGCAGGAGCAGCAAATGATGAGGGTTAGATAATATAAATGGATAACTTGAATGTTTAAGGCTTTAATCGTACATGGAATGTTGCAGCAATTATTCTTATTGCCTTCATAGCTTCTTTTGCAAGAGAAACAGTGTAGCTGAAAAGGGACAGAAAAGATATGTAAGGGATGACACTTGTCATTTTTAATTACCATATTCTCAGACTGTGCTTTATTCGTGTTCTGACAACAGACCTACCACTGAAGAGATCTTTGCAGCATTAACTGTGCGGTAAGCACTTCTGCACAGGATAGTAATGGTTATATTATATTAGGCTCTTTTTTTTTTGTTTTTACTCTGCATGTATACATGTTTTCTTTTGCTAGACTTCAAGAATACAGGCATTCAGGTATGAATTACTCTAAGATAGGTTTTTGTAAACAACCCGGTTTTCTTCTTGGTGCCTTTATAAAAATGTGATACATTGTGTCTTAATGCACCCCTCAATCCTAAACTCTAAGTTGATTTAAAAAGCAAGAATATAAGGTCAAAAGTCAAAAGAGGGTTTCTTTGTTTGTCTCATAGGTTTTCAGCATCAATCTTCCTAGCCTTTTAGAATTCACCCTGCCTCATAGGTTCTCCCTGCCTCTGTCCACTTTCCTCCTCCTTTTAAGAAAATAAGAAATATTTCTTATATCTGAATCCCACCCAACCTCATGTTCAGAGCTGCCAAAAGCTACCATCCTGATTCTTCTATTTTTTGTTGTTGTTGTAGCTTAATTTTTAAAAAAAGAAAGCACATGAAACTAATTTCACTACCATCATTATTGTTGGTATCTCTATATCTATTAGGTCTCTGCAGTGAGACTTAATTCTTGCCTCAGGACACAGAGCAAGGAGCATATGGGAGAATATGAGTGGTGTCGGGCCCATAAACATTTGGTTTCTAGTTTTTAATCTGATGTTCTAGCAGTTTCTGATATCTCACTTTCCAAATGAAGTCATGCTGTTACCTTTTTCTTTCCTACAAACGTTACTCATAATCAACTATTTCATTCCGAATGGCCTCCTCTTATTAAATGAAATGTATGTTCCCACTGTCATTTTGTAGTCGAATTGCAACCACTAAGTCTTGATTTATGTGATCATTTTATGTTTACATCCCTTTATTAAACTCAGAATACTTGGTTCTTCATCACCTAGCCTTAGTATGTATACAATAAAGACTAGAGCAAGGTGTTCTGAAGCCCATTCCAGGGACATTATCATATAAATTACTGGGCATGTCTGTATTGATTATACTTTTCTCATCACTCCCCATATCTTTCTGGTATCTGGGTTGTATAGTTTTATCTGGGACTTTATCCCTCTCTCTGATTCTAATTTAGATTTGAGTCTTACTGAAGGAACTGGCAAGCCTCCAGGAGACTTCTCCCTCGGGGTCCTCATTAGCAGCTTTCTGGTGCCCTAGGCAAGTGCCCACCTCTCTGGGTTCATTCGTGGGATAAAAAGCCAAATCATGTTGAAGGGCTGCTTGCCAGCAATTTAGCCAGTTGGCCATGCCCAGAGCATCCTTAATCTTCGAAGCATACAACTTTCCCTGGAAGCAAAGATGATAAAGCCACCTGTGCCCCACGGTTCTTCATATCCCCCAAATGAGGGAGGCAGCAGTTGGGTCGTAATTTTGTCTTCTACCAAAGTACATTCAGAGGACATCTTCAGATCTCCTAAGTATTTTATTTTGCGCATTGTTTTATTCCAGCCTCTTAAAAATAGCGAGTGAAGTTTGAAATCCTCATCCTGAGTTGTTGAACGAGAAGATGGGCAGAATGGTGAGGGCATTTCCGAAGGCCCCACAGACAGTTTAAGGCAGAAGAGATGCAGAATCCAGGCCAGACGCTCCCTGCCATTTCCACCACTGTCTTTTCAACACAGAAACGGCTCCTTTTTCTTTTTCCTATCAGCTGCAGCTCATATTGTCTATGTCACCCACCGATGCCATGCTTTGAAAAGGCTTTCTGTCAAACCTCATTTAATAAGCCATAATTAATTTTCCACCTTTGCTAAACGAGCTGATATTAGTTCTCATCAGAAGTTCTGGTAAATGTGTGCTAATAAACATTATTTAAAAGAATGTAACAGAACCAAGTATATGAATACAAGGAATAGGCCTTCAGTGGTCAGGGGAACGGGGTAGGGGGGAGGGAGAGATAGAGGCAAAGATGGGGAGCAGCTTAGACAAGAACCTAGTATAAAGGAACCATGGACATGGACAACAGGTGGGATTGACTTTGGGGGGAATGGGTGGGTGGGGGGACAGAGGGGAACAAAAAGGGGATGGATGTAATACAACAACAATAAAATTTAAAAAAAAAAAAAAAAAAAAAGAATGTAGACACAGCTGAAAGAAATGCATCCCAGTATTTACACGAGTTCTTACCTAAGGGACTGGAAACTCTTCTTGAGGGTCTTGAACATTTTGGAGATGACAATGACTTTGTTTCTAACCTGGGAGGCCTCACTCACATACCACAGGACCTGACAACAGTGTGTTTTGTTTCACTCCAATCAGACATCGTTAATTGGTTTTACTCTTGGAATTCAAAGACAGATTTTTTTTACAATGGTTTACCCAAGACATCAGCTGCAAATGTGTAAATCATAGGTGAGACACAGTCAGAAATGACTAAAAAGATAAATTTCACAAAAATTCTCTGCAGAGCAGAGATATCAATTATGTATGTATGTTGTTTTAGCAAGAAGTGTCAGAATGAATTCTGGTAGTTTTGTCTTTCTGGTGAACCCTTTTTTATAGTCAAAGGACTTTCTGAAGGGTCTCTTCCCTCAAATACGACAGAACCCTTGTCAACCCACCACTTGAGGAAGTCACACCTCATCTATGAATTTGCCACAAGACCTCATTTTCTTCCTAAGTATCACTACTTTTGTATTGTTGATAGTATGTATGATGCAATTTTATAAGTTTCATACATATTCTAATCCCCATAGTCATTTATACCCATCTACTGATGTTTTTGGCATATATATGACTTCCAGTTATCTATTACTGCCTCATAAACGGCCCCAAAATGTAGTAGCTTGAAACCAGGACAGCGTTCATTTGTTCATGAATTTAAATATGAGCAGGTTGGGGGCAATGGCTCATTGCTGCTTCCTGTGGTGTCAGGTTTCCTCACACAGCTGACAGTGGCTGAGAACTCAGTGGGGACTTTGTCTCCTCTTCACTTGGGACTCTCCATTGGTCTCTCTCTGTCTTAAACAGTCCACGTCCTGTTACTTTCCTGTAGTTCTGTTGTTTGCAGTAGTCATGGAGCCTGCCTCTTAATGGGAAGAGAGTCACAGAATGTGTGGTCCGCTTCACTTACCAGCAGGTTTGCTCTCTAGTTAAGAGATGAGAGGTGAGAAGTACAAGTTGAGGTGACTGCCTGTCCAGTCTTCCAACAGTTAGCCATCGACCACCACACTTCTTGCTAGACAGACAGCAAGGTAGCAATTATGTAATTCCTTGAGTGACTTAATTTCTTGTAAGTTACACAACTTGAGCAAGTAAAATGACTATTTACAAAATAGTCCAAGTATATACTTAACAGTGGAGGTTTCTCGAAGACTCAGACTTGGATATTTTAATCTGTGTATGCAGAAACGTTGAGGCTTTATAATCATATCATGTTCAGATATAAATATAAATTCATAGGGAAAGTTATGATAGGTCATAGTGTCAGAAATTGATAGGGAAAAATACATATATTGCCCATAGAAACATGTTGTGTGGTCTGGTATGGATATAGTTAACAGCAACAAATTTGCTTCCTATCTTCCTTTCTGTCTTGTTACTGTTTTTTATTATTTTTCAAATTGAAGTTATTGGGGATACAGGTTTCACGTGTACAACTCAATAAAACATCATCCACCCACTGCATGGTGTGCCCGCCACTTCAAGCATTTTATTATCCATTTCTGTGCTGGGATAAGAGGTCGTATTTTGCTTCTACCTAAGATAGCTACATGATGAGTTCTTTCACATGCTGTTTCATAACGATGCACAAGACAGCCTCATACATTCCTTCCAGTTTATTTAATTTTGGGCTTTGGATTGTATAGTTTTGATTGACAGATCCCTTCCAGAGCACATTTATATCGCTAAAGAGAGAGAATCAGAAATGCAGTGATGTGATCTGTGTGTGTTCAAGAGGGAAAAACGTTTCCTTTCCTGGAGCCGAAGTGTGAACAGGTTAAGGAAAGGACCCTTGGGAATAGCCGAGTAGCTGAGTGCTGGGTACCCAGCTACCTTCTTGTCTGGCAAGAAGTTTGGTGGAGGACAGATAACTGCCCAGAGACCGAATAGGCAGCCACCATAGCCTGTTATCCTCTCTTTAGTGTGGTCTTCAAGGGATGTAAATATCACTTCTGTCACCCTCCCGGTCTTCCTTCAGGAATCATTTGTGCATCTTGAATGGAAGAGTAAGGCACTAGACTCCCATCAACTTACAAATGGCGAAATTAGAGTAAGCAGCCCTGGACAGGTTGTAAAAATCAGGAAGACCAACATGAACAAGCTATGTGAACGCTTCGGCAAAGTTAACATTTGGTTTATCCTTTAAACTTTGTTCTTGAAATATGTGCTGATTGTTTATTTAGAGGCGAGAGCGGATATTGTGTACAGAGACTGTGGGAGGGTCACAGGGGTGTAAGCAACCTTTTCCCACTCAATTAGACCCCATCAGTGACCTCCTACCCCACACCAAGCCACTTTTTGAACCACTTCTTCCAAACGCTTCTACCTTTTACCTGGAAAGGGCAGAGAGTAAACAATATTTCTTCCATCGCCTAAATTTCCAGGGTCATGTTCATGCCATTGGGATAGTTCAGTGCTCTGGGCAGCTGTTCCTTCTCCTAGGTCAGTCAACAAAATAAGGGCCAAATTGCTTTCTATAGGAATCAATACCCTTCACAATCTGTCTCCGTTTATATTTCTAAATTAATCTTCTGTTCCTAATCCATCGTGCACCCTTGGCTTTAGCAATTTTTAGCTCTAGGGTTGTTATTTTTTCTGTTTTTCTTTTAACTAGTTGTCTTCTCATGCTTTCATCATCTTTTGTGTGCTCACACGGTCCTGGGCTCAGAGTGTTGCTACCCCTGTAGTTCACCATGAAAACTAACCCAGTTTAAAGTGACCATTTGAACAGTCGTGGTTTTGCTTTTTGCTCTGCTTTTTCTTACCCTGTACATACTTCATAAGAGCAGATAGTAAAATGTTCTTTATGCTTAACTTGTCTCGTTGAAGAATATAATTTTTGTAGGTTATCTTTCTAGTCCCATCAGCTACCGTATAACTGATGCTCAACACATATTAATTCATTGTATCTGCTGGTGGCTGACCTTGTCTTGAGAATACTTAATAATTGAGTGGTTGAAGATTCTAAAGAAATCCTTGAAAACACTAAGGAAAATGTCACTTCTGAAGCTGGTGTTGTGTGCGGTCCCTCCTTTCGTAGGTTACCATATATGCTCCTAGGTATTTGAAACTACTATAAAAGAACCTTTAATATTATAT
Organism: Noctilio leporinus; assembly: GCA_004026585.1. Lineage (NCBI taxonomy): Eukaryota > Metazoa > Chordata > Mammalia > Chiroptera > Noctilionidae > Noctilio > Noctilio leporinus. The sequence continues at coordinate 89,364 of PVIW01003454.1, read as the reverse complement.
TCTACTTGGAATCTTACCTGTTGGGAACAACTCTTCCTTCTTGTGCTTTGGTAATTCCATACTTATTATGAAAGAACAAGTGGCTCTAAATCTGAAATTTAAATTAAATTAAAAATTTTAAAGATTTTATTTATTTTTTAGAGAAAAGGGAGAGAGGCAGAGAGGGAGAGAGACAGTAATGTATGGTTGCCTTTCACTTGCCTCCAGCTATGGGTCTGGCTGGAGACCTGGCTTGCAATCTGGTTATGTGCATTGGCTGGGAATTGAACCAGTGACCTTTGGATTCACAGGCTGGTGCCTTATCCACTGTGCCACCAGCCAGGGCCTAAACATGAAATTTCTTAATGCCTTTAAGAAATGTATAATTTATTAGGCTTTCCTTTTTCTTTCTCTTAAGTCATTTTATTTTTTACATTGCAAGACCTTTCCAATCAAAGCCATTCGGACTGACTTACTGAGGATCACCTATGACCTAAAGGTATAAATAATGAGAAAGAATTCCAAGAGCTTATAGGTTGAATGCAATTAAGCCTTACAACCAAATTACATGTATATCTATAGTTATAAAGATATATGGTGGACCCTCTTTTATATAAGTGAATTTAGGGCCATTTGGAAATATATAAAAATATTATTGGGCTCCTGGCTGGTGGCACAATGGATAAGGTGCCAGCCTGCGAACCCAAAGGTCATTGCTGGTTCAATTCCCAGCCAGGGCACATTATGAGGTTGCAAGTCAGGTCTCTAGCCAGGTCCGTAGCTGGAGGCAGGTGAAAGGCAACCATACATGGATGTTTCTCTCCCTCTCTGCCTCTCTCCCTTCCCCTCTCTCTAAAAATGATAAAATCTTTAAAAAAATTATTGGAGGAAAGGTCCCTCACATGCCTTTCTTGCTCAATACAACCACCTTTTTTTTCTTGTCCTTTAGGAAATGTCTCTGTTCTGGAAACATTTGAGAACCAATGTTTGCCCTAACAGAATTTTTCTGCCCTTTCTTATTAGGACATATTGGCAGTGACCATCTCTTACCACCGTTTTCTACTAAAGCAGTTTCAGAAAAAGTCAATAGCTCCACCCACCCACCCCACCAAATCAATGGACCTTAGTGAAAGTTCAAATCTCTGCGAGATAGTTGTGTTAGTTTAGCAGGTTTTTAATTTTTTTATATGTGTCTCTGGAGATTAGAGAAGGAAACCTTTTGGAGCATGGCTCAATTTTTTCCCCATAAATTTATTTAAGAAAGATACATATGTTAATGTTTAGGAGCACAACTTAGTGCATATCAATTGCAAATGGTTTGCAGTGTATAAATTTCATTAAAGTGGCAGAAATGAGTTAGAGCTGCTCTTAAGCAATGGTTCTTAAAATTAATCATATAAGACACATGGAAGTTCTTTCGGAAAGATCATTAAAAACTTGAGATGCAAAATTAACTATACACTATACACAATTTATTGCTGGTTCAGAAATGATCTTAATCCATGTATACATTCACAATATTTTCTAAAGATTTGGGGATTTATGGGATAAAAATAGTAACAAATTAGCCAAAAGGTCCAGTTTTTAAAATATTTTAATTTTTCATTTATATTTCAGTGACTATAAAAATACAGAGCAAAGAAATAAGCCAGGAATAGTTATGTATTCATTTCAGTTTTCAAGATGGAGAATTTTCTGAGTATTTGTTTTTTTCTAGTTAACTAAATATGTTAAGGGCGTTATTTAAATTTTAAAATGTATTATTTTATTTATTTATTTATTTATTTATTATTATTATTTTTTTAATCTCTCAAATACTTTATTATACATCATGGGCTCACAATTTGAGGCTGGATAAATACAACTGGTGTTCAGATTTTCTTTTGAATATTTTCTAGATTACTACATGCAAGTGACCATGAAAATATTTGGCATTTTTAAATTTTGAAACTCTGAACAGGCACTTACATGAAAGGAAAAATTACCATTCACATATAACCACATGTAAAATAGATGCTCCAGCACATGGTACATGGAACCTTTTGTCAGTAAAGAAGTTGGTTACTGATAATTTTATCAAAGTGCCATAGTAGTAAAACAAGTTTAAAGAAATGTAATTTGGGTTACTTAGCTTACTCATAAAGTAAGGTTAACTGATGAGACTTGCACTGAAGTGTATAAAAAATATTGGTACAAAAACCAATGGACCTTAGGTGAAAGTAGTTTTACACAACAGGCTTCAAGGGTATAGTTCCTACACCCCACACTTAAGTGTATTTGAGATCACACCTTACACACATGACTGCAGCCTTCTTTTTTGCAGACTTTGAACAAATGACTTTAGTATTAAAATTGGAACAGAATGGGCTAAATTTAAAATTGAGTTTGAATAAGCAAAAGTTCCAATCTAACAAACATGATACTGTCCAGATCTGGATAACTACATGCTTATTAACAGGTCTACCTCAACCGCTCCCATCATCCTCAAATTCTCCCCTGAAAAGGGAAGGAATATGTGCGAAGAAAATTATATCTGCTTATATGTGGTAAAAAAGATTCTTTAAATTAAAAGTAATTTCAAAGTATTAATGGAAAAATGATACAGTTTTAACAAATTCTAATGTCAACATAGTCAACTCCACATTGCAGAAAACATACAAAGGACCTGCTGGATAGTAGTAGCCAAATGGGTGCTTAACATGGCCAAAAAATTCAAAAAAAATTTTTAAAGGCTGCAATGACATGCCACATAATCCCTTGGGGAAAAAACATTCTCACCAAAGGTTTCAAAGAGAACAAAGTTCAGGAAGCCATGGAATGGTAGACCAAAAGAACCTACAGTGAAATATGCATATGTGAAAACAAATGTAGTACTCAAAAATACTGAGATCCCAAGTTTCAAATCTCTATGGGATGTAAAGGCCAGCCACTCAGGTTTTCTCGTTTTATTTGAACACAAAATACTTATTTTTGCATGTAGAGAATAAGGTAATCACTAGCATGAGAAATGGATTTATAATCAACATTATGCAGAAAGAAAGCAAAATTACAAATACCAGCCTTCTCATGAAAATATTTATATTGATGCATGAGTCCTTATCATCAAATCAACGTGTGCAGTAAAAAGAAAAAAAACAACAAAAAAAGGAAAACTGGCAACCTAAAGTCCCAGTGTTTCAAAGAAAGTACTTTTTAAAATGTATATACATGAAGAATATTGTTATATCGTAAAATAAATGCTGCACTGTAAGATAAAGGAAGACTATTATACATGGACTTTTGGTGTTCTCCCCTCTACATGCAGCAACCACCTTTAACCTGCCAAACTTAACCGCAACAGTTAAGAGAGTTTTTCTGTTTTTATTTTTTTCTGCTGTTCAGTTCACATTTCAGGCTGTTCAGCAGATGCCTGTGACTCTGGTGATTCAAATCGCTGGTGAAAGTTTGTTCTCTGTTTCCTCAGTTTTTCAGGAGCTTTTCTCCATGAAATGATCTCCTGCTGCTTGAAGTACCTTCTGTCTTCCTCATCAACAAGGACTAGATTCAAAAAGTACCTTACTGAAAATTTTTTGTTCACATCTCTCATTGTTGGAGTTGGGTCGTATCCCGCTAAAAATAATCTTATTGGAATTGATTCACCTTTGACTGGTGCACCATCCATTATTTCATATTTAGCAATTGTTTCTGTTTCTGTTGTGGTACTGGGTCCAATTCCTGTGATCTCTTTTTTAATCAGTTGTAACTCCATATGTTGGATTTTTATTCTTACTAATAAGAAGTAAATTTTTCCAACAATCACATCCTTTAAATGATACTTTGATTTATTATATTCAAATTCTATGTGTAGACAATCTTCAATGCCCACTTCCATCTTAATAGAGTTGTTAACATCAGGATAGGTAGCAAGCTGGTGAACAATGAGATCATATTCTTTTACCAGGTCTGTCAGTCTTCTTACTATTGTCACTTTAAGAAAATACCTCAAGCGAACATTGGCACCGATGTAAGATTCATATGGCTTTTCAACTTGCATAAATTCAAAATCATAACTTCTGCTCTGGGTCAGTTCTCCTGGTAAGGCTAGTTCTTTGACTAGGTTTACAAATTCGTGAGTATTACTCTTGTCATTGAAAAGTTCAATTTGACCTACAAATTCAATTTAATTCCTTGGTGCTCTAGCCTCTTTCCAGGTTGCTTAAAGGCTAGGTTTACCTTTCCTGAAACAGATTCTCCATCATAGAAAAGATAGTGTTTTTCTACTTTGCTATCTTCAGTTTTCATTTCCGCCATTTTCCTGGTTTCCCCATCATTAAGAACAACATCGATCTCACAAATGGGACCAAAAAAGCCACCAAGAAAACTCATTGTCAGAGCCCCGCTGCCGCGTCCCCGCAGTTTCACTCCTCTTTCCTTAGGAGAACTAAAATGTATTATTTTAGAGAGAAAGAGAGAGAGATCTATTTGTTGGTCCATTTATTTATGCATTCATTTGTTGATTCTTGTGTGTGTGCCCTGAGTGTGGATTGAACCTACAACATTGCTGTATCAGAAAAACAATGTTCTGACCAACTATGCTACCTGACCAGAGCCTCAAGCACTTTATTTTAAATCACTGGTGCTCCTAGAGAAATTTTATTTCAAAAATGAAGTAGTATTTTAAAAATAAACTCATACAGGCCAAGGAACAGAAATCTGTGGTGTGTAATGTGCGTTTGGATCTGGGGGTGGGAGGGTGTCTGTATGTATGGGGTTATTTTAAGTGATCATATAAACTATGCTATTATAGTTACAAGCTGCATTAAAAAAATAAATATCTGATCTCAAAACCTACTTTTCTCCATCTCTGTGATAGCTAGCCTCCAACACGGCCACATTACACCAACCTTCCTGTCCTCACAGCAGTTTGCTGCCGCTCCCTGCACCCCGTCTGGCCCTTGCTGTCACCAATAGGATGCAGCACCCAAGAAGGGACACTGTGCCCTTTTCAGTTCTAAACCTAAAAAAGCCCTGGCCCTGTCTTCCACTTTGTGCTGTGGAGATTCCTGAGACCTTTATAAGAAATCGGACTATTCTGCTGGAGAGAACACAGGGCTGCAAAGACTAGAAAGAGAAGCATGTCTGCTAAGGCACTAAATAGAGGAAGATATTATCTTGGGTGTCTCAGCTCTGACAGATTGTCCAAAGTCCTGACTCACAGACTCACGAAACTAAAATGGTCGTTAATCTGAAGCGTGTACTTTTGCAGCATGTGTTTGTGCGCGTGCGTGTGCAATAACCAAAACAATTCATTTTCCTCAAAATGGAAGTCCCAGATTTACCAACACACCATTAGAGATAAGTTAGCATTAGAACCTGTCTTGGGGATTGTCTAGAAAAGCAATGTACAATAGTGAAATTTTAAAATACCATCCCCCTTATTTCACTATAGTGTTCGGTCAGTTACTTTTTACTTGCTTTTTCTTCCTTCTTGTTCCCACCAGCGAACCTGTTTCTATGAAAATTCTGTCATCTGCTCGTAAAGTCAATGAACACATTTAAGTGAGAAACTTCTTGGACCTTTGTGTGCAACTGGACACTTCCGTTTAATTCCAGATTCTTATGTGTTGTCTCCCTTCATTTCTCCTTTGCCCAGCTTTTCTCCAGTTCCTTTGTGGACCTGCCTTTTCTAAAGAATGTCGGTATTTCCCAAAGGTCCATCCCCTACTGTCTCTTCTCACCCACACATTCTTCTTGGTTAATTCTACTTAGGCCCATGGCTTCAAGAACACATTGTTCACTTCCCAAATCCCGCGTCTCTTCCCGTCTCTTCCATTGTCTCTTCTCATCTCTTCTACTCAGCTCCAGAACCCCCCACCCAGTGGCCTGAAACCAACCTGCTCAAACAGGATGAATTCTCATCCCTCACCTACCCCATGACAGACTCCCGAGCCTCTTCCTTGGGAGTAGAGCATCCAGTTGCCTAAGCCCGACACGACGATCCATTCTTGACCCCTTTTGCACTCCCTGCAGGTCACCTTGGCTCTGTGACTCCTGTTGTCAGTTGGCACCTAGGCGGTACCTTTAGCAGTTGGGTTCATTTCTACCTGACGCCTCCCAGGAACAGAGGGCGGTTGTGGCACAGAAGGCACAGCAGTTAATGGTGAGTTATGCTCTGCCTGAGTAACTGTCTGGAGTCGGCCACCAGCCCAGGGTGGGGAAGCTGAGGAAAGAGAAGGAGAAAAGCTAAGGACCAGGAGGGGTCCTCCGGCTGGTTTCCTGAGTTGCAGTAATACATACACTGGCATCTGGAGGACCCGCAGTTAGTACAGGAGCAGTGAGCTGCGATGAGGACCTTGCCAGAATCGAGGGCCCCTCAGAAGCTGCTGACAACCTGTTCCCTGTGCGGTGCATTATGGGAAGAACAAGGCGGGCCCAGGTCCTGGAACTTCTGGATGTTAACCTGCGCCTAATCCTTCAAAGACACATGTGCCTGCAGCTGGAAGGGGGGGGTGGGAAGGTAAGAGGAGAACAGTTTTTGCATTATTTTAAGTATACTTTCAATCAATTGCAAATCAATTCTGTTTTCATTTGGTATTTGGTCGCTGTTCACAAGTAGATGATTCCATCTGTAACTTCAGCACCATTTGCTTGTGAGTCTTAACTCGCTTCCCAGAACTAGCAAAACTAATGGAGGTTTTGTTTTACTGAGTGTGCTGTCCGGAGTTGGTGTCCCCTCCGGACGTTCTCCAATATTGTCCTGTACCATGGTCTGTCACCTGTCCCTTCCTGCATCATAACATCTCTAGAATAAATCTAATAGCCTTTATCTTGCTGTTTTATTTTAAGCCCCATTATGATCCAACTCCAATTCACTGAATAATTTCCTAAACAGCTTTTCTGCTCCCAGTTCTGACCATCTGTCAGTCAGTTCATCACTGGGGACCCTTCCACAAGGTAAATTACATGTTTATGTGACCCTCCCTCCACTCCTTGTTCTCTCACCCCCAAACTGCTTTTCTCTAGGATAAAATCTTATATTCCACGGCTCCTAGGGTAGCTGACAGGACCGTAGCGTTAGTCCCCAGCCTGTGTTTACACTCTCCTCTCACTATTTCCATCCCACTCCATGCCCCACCCCCAACCACAGCTCCCATCCCATCTGGTTAACGTCTGGGCTTCCCTCCCAGCTCCCCTGGGCAGCACCTCAGTCAGCTTTTTCTGAACGTCCCCCAGAGCTCAGGGCACCGATGTACTCATGCCCCTGTCCTGGCACAGCCCCTCCTGAGCAGCATCCCCTCAGGAGCTGCCCGGCTCCTCCCTCCGCTGCCAGCCCAGAAGCCCAGACATTCTGGGCGTCTAGACTCCACTCCTGCGTGGCTGAGCAGCATTCCTGTCAACGGTGGACATGGAATAAATAGTAGTTCCTTAGGTTGATGAACAGGTGAATCCCTTATCCTCTTGAGAAAGCGTTTTGTTTTATTTATTTCATTTCATTTTTTCTCTTAAATATATTTGATCTATTTTGTTATTACAGTTGTCCTAACTTCCCCCCTTTGCCCCCCTCCACCCAGTACCCCATTCCCTCCAGCAATGCCCACCTTAGTTCATGTCCATGAGTCATGCATATAAGTTCATTGGCTTCTACATTTCCTTTATTCTTCTTAACATGCCCCTGTCTATTCTGTAACCACCAATGTGTACTTTTTTTCCTTTCACATCCAGACAATTCACCATTTAATTACTGCCTTCTGTCAGCTTCTCAAATCATATTAATACAAAGTTTTCTTTTCATTATTCCAAAATGCCTATATTAATTCATTTGTTTAAAGGATTACTCTTTTACATAATATGAATTGCATTATTACCAAACACATGCAAAAATATATTTACATGCATACATATTTTTACACATATTTAAATACATGCTGGATTTTGAAGAGTTAATACAAAAAATTTTTAATATGCGAATAGCTTACATAATTAATATATGTTAAATGATAGTATCTTAGATATATTGTAGTAAATTAAGCAGTTTTCTCTTCTTTAATACTTATTTTACTCCGGAATGCTATTTTTGTGAAATATATCACAGAAATGGTGTATTGTAGAACTCACTTTTGTGAAAGATGTCTTAGAGACAGTGCCAAACCCATAGTAAAAAATGAACTTGGCCTGGCTGGTAGCACAGTGGATAAGGTGCCGGCCTGCGAACCCAAAGGTCGCTGGTTCGATTCCCCAGCCAGGGCACATAACGAGGTTGCAAGCCAGGTCTCCAGCCAGGTCTGTAGCTGGAGGCAGGTGAAAGGCAACCATACATTGATGTTTCTCTCCCTCTCTGCCTCTTTCCCTTCCCCTCTCTCTGGAAATAATAAATAAATAAAATCTTAAAAAAAAAAATGAACTTGGAAAAGCGGATGGGTGTAATACAACAACAATAAAATTAAAAAAAAAAAAAATTTGGTTTTTGAGTCAGATCCTCCCCTCTCCGATAATACAACTCAACTTTATTTTAAGCTACTGGAACTACAACTTATTCTTTTTGGAGTTTTCCATCTTAAATAGTAGATTTATTTATTTATTTATTTATTTAATCACTCTAGGCTGTGCACAGGTCTTACTTCTTTCAATACCCTCTATTTTTCCTCTACATGTGTTTTACAAGTTGAAGCCTTCAGAAATAATGGCACTTGCAGTGCTCAGCTGGTCCCCAGAGTAGAAATGATTATGTCTACTAAGCTGAGGTAAAAAGTAAAAATCCCTAGGATTTAAATAATTTTGTAGAATAGTATTCTAGCTACTTTTTTAACTTGTGGTTGACTTCCTATGTGGTCCTAAACTAACCCCTGAACTATTTAAGAGTCTGTTGAGGTAGAGATTAGGTATGTTCACATTTCAATAATAAAGTTTACTATTGCATTCATTCCTTTTCCCAAGCATCCCCAGTTTGAGGGCCTTCATAACTGGAAATGTGTATCTCCATGATCCCTTTGAAAGAAACCTCATCTAATTTACATGCTAATATGAGAATCTATACATTGTCTATATACACGAATCATAGTTCAGTAGTTTGCAACTTCCATCCAAACTGGTCTTCATTCTCAGCATCTTTTCTGAAGTAAAGATTGACCAATTTTGCAACATATCAACAACCAGTTGGCTGCTTTTTAAAACAGAAATTGCTAACAAAATCTATATATTACAGACCCACAAATAAGCACATATTTTGAAACAGTGAAAAAGAAAGATAGCATGTATTCTATGTAATATACATCCACATTTTCTTATTTTTCTCTTCTTTCTTAACTGTGTTCAATTTTTCTTAGTTATTGCAAGTAACATTATTTTCCCATATTGTGAAATAATTCCAGTCTAAGAAAACTTAACCTGCAGTAATGCAGATACAAGTAATATACAAAATTATACCTTATTTAATAAAATCTATAGCAAGATCATTTTAAAGCATTCATAAGTTAAAGTTGGTTCTTATCCATTCAGCTACCCTATGTCTTTTGATTGGTGCATTTAATTCATTTACCTTTATTCAAACAGACTTTTTAGCATCTCTTGCAATATTGGTTTGGTGGAGATGTATTCTTTTAGACTTCATTTGTCTGGGAAACTCCTTATTTCACCTTCCATTTTGAATGACAGCCTTGCTGGGTAGAGCATTCTTGGTTGCAGGCCTTTGTTTTTCATTGCTTGAAATAGTTTTTGCCATTCCCTTCTGGCTTGCTGTGTTTCTGTTGAGAAATCAGCTGATAACCTAATGGGAGTCCCCTTGTATGTTTTTAGCTGTTTTTCTCTTGCTGCTTTTAGGATTCTCTCCTTGTCTTTAAAATTTGCCATTTTCATGATGATGTGTCTTGCAGTGGGCCTGTTTGGGTTCATCTTCATTGGGACCCTCTGTGCTTCCTGAGTTTGCATGACATTTTCTCTCCTCAAGTGAGGGAAGTTTTCTGTCATTGCTTTTTCAAACAGGTTTTCTATCCCTTGCTCCTCCTCTTCTCCTTCTGGTATCCCTATGATACAGATGTTATTATGTTTTATGTTGTCCTGCAGCTCTCTTAAAACTGCTTCATTGTTTTTCAGTCTTTTTTCATTTTGTGGCACTGCCTGGGAATTTTTTTCTACATTGACCTCCAGCTCGCTGATCCAATCCTCTGCTTTCCCTAGCCTGCATTTGATTCTTTCTAGTGTGTTCTTCAATTCAGAAATGGTATTCTTGATTTCCTCCTGGCTCTTATTGATGGTTTCTATGTCCTTTTTAATGCTGGTGTAGTTCTCAGTAAGTTCCTTGTAGTTCCCCTGGAATTCTTCATAATTCCCCTGGAGTTATTTGTAGTTTTCTTTGAACTTCCTGAGCTCATTGAGCTTCTCTATCATCATTATTTTGAATTCCATGTCTGAGAGTGTGCTTGCCTCTATTTCATTTTGCACTCTCCCTGGGAATTCCTCTTTTCCATTAGCTGAGGGTTGATTTCTTTGTCTCCCCATTTTAGGTGAATCTTGTTTGTTTGTGCTTCTTGGATTGGTCTGCTTTGACTTACTGTCTTAGTGGTGTGACCTTCTGAAGTGCAGAGGTGCACATTTTTAACTTCCTGGCTCCATGCCTGATGACATCAGCTCCTGTCCCAGTCTGGGCCTAGTCAGACAGTTGGAGACTACTGGAGAGCCACTGTCTTTGTCTCCTTTAGTTGTTAATCCAATCAGTCTATGATCAGTGGCCAGTTTTAGGCACCTCTGGGTGGGGCAGATGAATTCAGTTGCTAATCCAATCAACCTGTGACCTGAGGTCAGGTTTAGGCACTGCTGGGTGAGCAGATTAATTCCTATGGGTGGGGCTGTGGCTTCCCCTCAGGCTCCCACCCTTTGGAGAAGAGTGGTCTGCTGGTGTATGGGGGATGGGTCAGCACTGAACTCCCGGGTTGCTCCCCCAACTCTTCCCCTAAAGCCACTGACCCAAACTTTCCCCAAGCTTCTCTAGTCCAGTCTGCCCTTCTCTGCTGGGCCCGAGGTAGGTGGTGCCTCTGTATTTTCCTGCGTGGTCCCTTTAAGAACTTGGTCTCTGTCAAGCCAGCTAAACCTGGCGGCTTTTTGCTTTTCCCAGCTGGGTGCTGTTTACTCTCAGCTGTGTTCTGTAGGCTGGGGAGCCCAGTTGGGGGTGTAGATCCCACCCTTCTCAGGTGGAGCCCCGGCTGCTGAGATGTTTCTCTGTCCCTTCAGCTGCCACCCATGGGAGCCCTGCCAGCCTCTCGCGGTTCTGCACTTCCTACCAGTCACGTTGTGATGAATCGGCTCTTCTAGTCTGTCTGTGGTAATAAGGCTTCTCTCCAGTTGGTGTTCTGTTGGTTATTCTGGATGATTTCTCCCCAACTAAGTTGTAATTCCAGGTTGGTGTTGGAGGAGATGGGTGTAGCTCCATTTACTCCGCTGCCACCTTGGTTCTCTCGATTTCCACCTTTTAAAATCTCTTGATGCGAGGCAAATTTTGAGAAGTTTCGGAACAGTGTTTTCAAAGAAATTAAATGTGGCTTTTCCTGATATTACCACAATCCCATAAATACCCTAGAACTCATATGCATGAACTTATTTCAAATCAAAACTGCGATACTTTCCAGCATTGATACCACCTAAACAAATAGTCTGTTTTAGTCTACTGATTACTGGATACATTTCTCAGAGTTCATCCACTTCCAGAAAGACGGTGACTATGAAGCAGCATGGCCATTATTTATGTGATGTTGCACATCTTTCTTCATTCAATGAAAACCAGAGTCTGGAAATGCCCAACTATTTATTAGTTACTAGTCCCTCTTCCTAGCACGAACTTGACAAAATATGAGTCAATGAAAATAATGCCTTTCTTTTAGGAGCTTAAATTAGTTCAAAAATAGTATGTATAGTTGTTTCCCTTAAAATTATAAATGTAGGCATATGTCCATTGTTGGAAATTTGGAAATAGTTCCATGAAATTAAGAAATCTTATGAACCCACCACACAAAAGTACCATACTTAAAATTTCAATATATAAATATTACATGTACCTTGCAACAATATTTCAAAGATAATACAAATTTTATTAAACTTCTGTTGAACTATATTTGTTTAAAAGAACAAACACTAATAATAGAGGTTTCATGAGAAATAATTATGGCATAGCAATACAGTTGAATGTTATCTAGCCAAGGGAAAATATAGGAACTTACAGTAACTCCTCACTTAAAATTCAGTGACAGGTTGAGAACTGTGACCTCGAAGATGTATAACGAAACCAATTTTACCATAGATAGGCTTATGGAGAGAGGTAAGGTTCTATTGTATATTTCTAGTTACTAAAACATCACCAAACTTATAAATACCCCACAACACATGTAATACTAAACATTAAAATAAATGTGAGCCACATAAGTATTTAAGAGCAATTAATGAAAACAAGTAAGATCATTCGTTTCCTCCCCACTCATCCCAGTTTAGGGTCATAGGTAGCTGGAGCCTGTCCCGGAAGCTTGGACACAGGTGGGACCAACACAGGACAGGTTACCCTGGCATTGCAGGGTCACTTCCACACACCCACATGTCTCAGACCATGAAGTTTTAGACACAATCCCCCCTCCCCCACCCCTCTAGGATGTGGCAGGAAACCTCAGAACAGATCAGGGCTTCGCCTGAATCATTCTTTTCTGCTTATCAATGGTACTGAGTTGGCAAAAAGTCTGTTTAGTTTGTTTTGTTTTGTTTTTTTCCATAAAATAAAAGACATGGTTTTCATTTTCACTGATAGCTATTGATTTGGATAGTTTGAGCATGTCCACTATCTCCCGCTAGTGGCTTCTAGAAGGCAGAGGCCATGGGTGCTGCTAAACATCTTCCAATGCAGAAGATAGCTCCATAGCAAAGATTTATTTGGCTAAAAGGTCAATAGGAGATTCAGTCCTGATCTGGGAGTTTGGGGGAGAGGCCTGCTCCCCCATTGCAGTGGCGGGCAGTTGACAGGGTAAGAAAAAGCCCGCAGTGACCAGGTTTTCTTTCAGGGAAAAGGATCAAGGGAGAAACACACACAACTTACTTTCTAAGTTTGATGACAGCGGAAGACAAGGAAAACTTTGCTGGAGAGTTTAGAAGTAAAATTGAAAAGGACCTGATAGCAAACTAAGCAACTTAAAAAAAAAATTAAAAACAAGAGGGTATTTATAAAGGAAATTTGATGACTTCCTACAGTATGGGGCTCAGATAGAAATATATGTACAAATTTGGCAGAGAGGTGGCATAAATGGAAACCAGTACAAAACATCTTAAACTAAAAGATGGAGAACATGCAAATAGTCTATGATCCATAAATGACAAATTCATTATAGAAAGTGCAGAATGGCTAGAGAGTGACTCTGGAGGGTGGGGATAAGGGATTGGAATGAGTGAGGTAATGTTTTTAGTTGTAAACCCCTTAAAACAATTTCTGTGAACCCTGACTGGTGTGGCTCAGTGGATTGGCCCTTTCCTGTGAACACAAAGGTCGCTGGTTCAATTCCAAGCCAGGGCACATAACCAGGTTGCAAGCCAGGTCTCCGGTCAGGTTTATAGCTGGTGGCAAGTGAAAGGCAACCATACATTAATGCTTCTTTTCCTTTCTTCCTCCCTCCTTCCTCCCTCCCTGCCCTTCTCTTTGAAAATAATGGGCAAAAAATCTTTTTAAAAAATTTCTGTAAAATAATACATATATATTACTTGGTTTAAAAGATAATACATGCATGCTATTTTACCCCATGAGTAACATTTTTATACAAATAAAAATTTGCACTATGTTTTAAAGTTAACGTGTTAGATACTTATATGTTTTTACTTGCAACATGCATTTTGCAAAGGAATATCATTATATCTATTTTTAATTCTGGAAAAATCACAGAATCTTCTCATCAGATTTACTTAATCATAGCTAGATTATTGAGGTCATGGTCAAGGATTAATTGTCACACGATCTTAAGCAAAATCAGCTCTGTTTGGTAAATTTAGTTTTCAATATTAAGTGAATAAAAACAATTTTCTACACTAATTTTAACAAATATAAAGCCTTTCCTAGTCTCAAGGTTTACAGCCACCAGTCATTGGAACTATTGAAATAAATGCTCAAGTCTTAGAGAAGACCTTTGCCTTTCCTAGTAAACTGATTTAGGAAATTAAAGTTTTGATGGTATAAAAAGAATAAGACTCTATTGAAATCTTATACTAAATGGACTTCAAGGATTGCTTGTTTATCTAAATAAGCAAAGACTAAAGACTAACCCAAAGCCCTTATGTCAAGTTTCTTTGTTGGAAATTATTCTCAAGGATTTGTATTTAATGGTTAGTGGAGATGTGTGGCTTCTGGGTTCATAATTAATTTTCAAGGCTGACTCCTAGTTATGTGTGATTTCTTATGTTTATTGCCATATCTATTGAGAAATAGAATATCAAACTATAAATTCATTATATTACATTTTAATCTTCTAAAAATAAAAATGACTGCACATATTGTGATCCTGCATGGAAACACTGCCTGTTTGTTATGTTTTAGAGTTCCTTACAACTCTACAATATTTTTATTTACTTGATTACTGTTATATCATTCCTACCATATAGAAGTAATTTAAATGATTCTATTGTTTTAAAGAATATTTTGGTTAGATAAAATTCAAAGACTACAGATACAAAGAGCACAAGCCTGGCTATAAACTGAGCACTAAAATTGTAGAAGGAAGACCTTTCAACAACTCTTTCATTCATTTACAAATATTAATTGGGGGTCTTTAATGTGTCAGGTACTGTACTAGATATCCATTTCTTTTCTTCCTACAAAAGCCATGGTCTGGATGGAGAATAAAGATACAAAAATCCAATGTCAGAGATGCAACTCAATTGAAATTATAACTTAATAATGGAAAGAAAATCATTCTGTACAAGGTGGGTGAGTGTAATTTTGTGGTTAAATATGCCCTGCATATTGGCAGCTAAGAACAGAGAAGGAAAGAATACTATTAAAGGGAAAACATGCCCTGGCTGGTGGCACAGTGGATAAAGCACTGACCTGCGAACCCAAAGGTCGCTGGTTCGATTCCCCAGCCAGGGCACATAACCAGGTTGCAAGCCAGGTCTCCAGCCAGGTCTGTAGCTGGAGGCAGGTGAAAGGCAACCATACATTGCTATCTCTCTCCTTCTCTGCCTCTCTCCCTTCCCCTCTCTCTAAAAATAATAAATAAAATCTTTAAAAAAAAATAAGGGGGGAACAGAATAAGTTCAAAAATGTTTAAGTTTTGTTATATGTTCTGTACATGCACAACCTCAGATTAGTTACAATTTGAAATGCCCTAATCAGAAATACAAAAATTCATGGCTAGTTATTTAACCATTAAGTGTTCTGAAAGATTGGTTAACTAGCAACTAAAGTTTGTCAATCAGAAGAAGAAGTACCAGAGACAGCTACTATAATCATTTTATGTATTATTTTCTTCAATCAATGTCAGAGGCATGGTATATAAGAACAAGTATATGTCTCTCAAATAAAATAGTGGAATGACTGCTCTTTGTAGTTTGGACAGAAATGTCATTAAAGTACTCCTGCCCCCACCAGAATAGGGTGTAGGAATCTAGAGAATTCAATAACCTATAATCCTCTGGACTGTCTCCCTGGATCTGCATTGGTCCTGTGTTCAGAAGCTTACTGAAGGATTTCATAGCCTGACCTTGACCAGGTTAGCTGGGCACTGCTACTACAATATTATGGCTTATGTCTCAAGTAAACATTCAAGGTACTGTCAGAACATCAAAAGGCAGAAAGCTGGGATTTAATGGAGTTTAGGGAACTGTAAAACACTTACTGTGACTGCTTTTATTGTTATTTGCTCTGATGCTGTTGTAGTTTTCTTTGCAACATATCAAGTCAGGAGGGGAACCAGAGCCTACCCTTCTTTTGTCCTTCTGGAGCTCACTGACGTCCACTCTTTATAAACTTTTTCATTGTGAAGAACCAAGTTCACATCAATAAGCTCATAACATTGTATTTTCCTATTTGGCTATTTTTCTAACATATGTCAACTTGCTCTACTTGATCCTCAATATCAGTTTTAAATAAGAGTAAATTAATTCTTTTGTTTAATTTTGACAATATATGTACATTTAGATAATTTGCTTGAAAGTTCTTAGTGCCTAACCACTCTTGGAAAGTCAGTGAAATCTGCTAGCTCTCCTCAATCTGTAATAATGACAGGAAATAATAAAAATCTCCAGGTACTCAAAGAATAAGTCTTTTTAGAAAATATCCGCAGGGCTATTTAATTCTTGCTCTGAAAGCTAAAACTCTTCATTAGTGTTTTTTGATGATCATAGTTTCTAATGTCTTGAAAGTTAGAAGTAATATGTTTTCTGCTGTGATGTGGTAATGAACTAATAAAAATATCTGATACTTATATCAAGGAACACTTGATTATAAGGGTATACTTAATAAATGGATAGTTTAGTTTTAAGCCACTGTTTTTAACTAATGTAGATGTTTTTTAAAATTTACAAACAAGGTCTTGGAATTCAAACTCTACTTCCCCTCTACCTGGCATGCAAAAATTTGTTGAAATGCAAAAGAGTCAGTCAACCAAGTGATTTATCAGTAATGTCTACATTTGGTTTGACTAGTACCTTTCTCCAGCTGCAAAAAAGAGAGCAGATTGGTTGAATAATTGCTAACATTTGTCTCCTTACCCTGCTTAAGTCAGAAATTTCTCAAGTACTTTCCAGGTCTCTTAGAAAGACAGAGTAGATTTATTTTTTAACTTTTCAATTTATTGCAAAATTTAATTTTGAAAAATAATGACAACATTTTTATTGACTACAACTATTGTTTCTCTAAATTATAAGGAAATTATGTAAATAAAACTTGATTTGCTCTCATAGGTTTTACACTTTTCTAACATATTAAACTTAAAAATGAAGGCACCATTTTGATGGTTTCCAAATGGATACAATTTAAAATCAGGTGTTGAAATTATTATATTCTTAGAAAATCTTTATCACCAAAACCATATTTGCAAAGTCATTCATCTTATAATATGGAGGCTTATGTTTTAATTTAAACAGCTTCCTTATCTAAATAGTTAATAATTATCAATATGCTTACCCATAGAGAATGTTGGGTTTTTATTATTTTTATTTCAAGAAATCTGGGAGTGATAGAGTGCAAGCTCACAGTTCTGGGGGATGGGGTCAGGGGAATTAGGGGAATGGAGGGATTGAGCAAAAGTAAAAATAAAAATAAAGAACTTATGGGCACAGACAACAGTGCAGTGAGTGTAGGGGATGGGGGTGGGTGGAGGTGGAAGAGGGTACAGGAGGATAAATGGTAATGGGAAAAATACAATAACAATGCACTACTAAAAATAGAAGTAAGTCTGTGAGTTTGGACCCTGGTGTGAAATAGCACACTGGAGTGTTTAAGAAAGGGACTATTTATAAAGGTACGAGCAGGTAATGGAGACCTGATGGGCAAATGCAAACCCCCAGAGACTCTGTCCTTGCTGCTCTTCAGCCTAGCAGATCCTGGAGGGAAAAGGCTGCGCCCAGCTGCTCACCTGATGGACGGTCGTCATCTTTAATTAGGAGACTCAGCCACCCCGCGTAGCAGCATCCCTGGGAAAGTGGACCAGGAATGAAAGCCCCCAAATAGCAAAAGTCCTTCTCCGATCTCCTGCATAGTTCCCCTAGGGACAGAAACCAAGGGAAAGCCAGAGAGCAAAGCTACACTTCGCAGAGGTCTTACAGACATGGTTGTGCTACCCGACAGGTGCACAGGCCCACGTGGCACAGCGGGGCTGCTGTGCGTTTCCCTGCACCTCCCAGCAGAGGTGGGACAGGCTGCACTGAGCACCTACGGTGGCAGCCTACTAACCAGGGAAAAGTGGCAGCTCTCTTAATGATCCAGGTCTACTGTGGGGTTTGCGGAGATTATATTTGAAGGTCAGCTTAAAGCCTATTTCTGAAGTGCCGTCAGTCGGCGGGGTATATACTTTGATCAATTACTTTTCCCTACAATACCTGAAAGGGTTTCCGTTGTCTGCAGCTGAGAATCCACAACACAGCCTTCTTAGCGACAGCGCTCAGACGTTTGTCATTTTGGCAGGACATCTGACAGAACATTCTTATTACTTTCAACCTTACCCACTGAACTCATCTTGATACTTACCCTCTGTGTAAGCCAGAAATTAAGGCTGTTTATATATGTGAAGGGGAAATTGCAAATGATTAATCCTGCTCTTTATTTCAATAATACATGTCCTTATTATTTTCAAAGGAAAAAAAAAATAACAGGTGCCGATAGTGTTACATTCGCTGGGCAGAAGAGACATGTAGAATAAGTTAACAATATTTGCTTGTACTAGAACTTATGATCACCCATAATGTGGTGTATGAGACTGATTTGAAGATCTAGGGAAAGTAGGTAGAACATGCCATAATGACCAGCAAACACATTTTTAATAGTGGTTTTTCTGTAGGACATTGTCATCCACATGTGACCAAGATTATTGACATGACAAGACTTTTCTTCATGTACTGGGGTGAAACACTTTATAGCAAAAGATACATCAAATAATTGAGTGATGAGCTTTATAACCACTTACACACAAACAAAAAACAAATGAGCACAAATCTCTTCAGATTTTTAAATGAGAACTGTAAGATTGGCAAAATTCATTCTTAAAAAGTTGTGAAAGGTCAAAGATTTAGGTAAGAAAAGCTGCTCTCCTACTGTCAGGAATAGAAAGTGACATATTTATTTCGCAAATCCTCTATTTATCATCTTTTTCATCTTCTATAGCTGCCATGGCTCTCCAAGTTCTTAAAGGAATGTATGAACAACACCTTCTACTTCATTTGATGACCTCCCAATGCAAACAAACTCAGACTCCTGCGTGTCTCACACTGTTAGAAACAATACAAAGCTATCACATATTACTATATATTTTGTGATTCATGCACATGGAGAGGAAGGCTGTGACTGTAGGGACAAGAACAGAGGTTGGCTGTGTGAGGGTATTCTAAGCCTCCAGGAAGAAGTAGTGAAACGTTTTGTGATGCAGAAATATGCCCCTGCAATGAACTCTCTTATGGAAAGAGGGTTAGTGGGATGTAAAGTACAGCAGGGGATAGTCAATTATACCGTAATAACTACATATGGTACCAGGTGGGTATTGGAAATGCCAGGGGGAACACTGTAAAGTATGTAACTGTCTGACCACTACGCTATACACCTGAAACTACTACAAACTAATATTGCATGCAAACTGTAATTGGAAAAAATTAAATTAAATTTTATTTAAAAGATTGTAACACCAAACAAGAAAAAAAGAAGGAAGGAATTTTTAACCATCTAAAGTTTTGGAGCTGATAATCTGCAAAAGTCTAGAGAAGAGAGGGCTGTAAAATCATGCCTTAGCTTGGGAATTTGTATAACCCACTCTTGGGGGGAGAAAAAGATGTCATTCAGCCCTAAGAATCAATTCCGCTCAGCTTCTACTTTTGTTTCAAGAGCTTCAGCAGAATGGCAACTTCAATGTAAAAGTCAGCTAGCAGCTTGGGGAGGAATAAAAGCAGAAGTTCTCACATGTTTGTGAGCATCGGAATGACCCACAGGCTCTGGAAAACACAGATTCTAGGCCCCACCTCAGGAGTTTCTGATTCCACAGGTCTGGGGGAGGCCCAGGGATGTCTGTGTCTGCAAGTTTCAGATGCTGCTGCTGCAATTGGCCGAGGCTTTGCACTTTAATGGCCATGGTACTGAAAGATGGAGAGTTAGCCTCATGCAATGAGAGAGATTATGCAGTGGTGTAAGGGGAAGTAGTCATAATGGCCAATATAATAGTAACAGGAGCAAAGCCCACCAGTAGGAATGGAAATTCATAAAAGCAACCCAAACACAGTCCTATTTGGAGCAGGAAGACCAACCACCCAAGAGTGACATTTCTCCCTTCCTTGGAGTTAATACCATGACATCTTTGTTTCCCCCAAATTCTGTTCCCACTAGAAAGGAGATATGTGTACTTACCATTACAGTTACTTAATTTAGGACTGCTTTTGAATACCTATATTCTGGAACTGTGCCAGGCCATGGGATAACTAGGAAGAATAAAACTCAGTTTCTCCTCCTATGGAGGTCAGTTCATTATGAGTGCACTAAGTTCTATAATGCAGAGGCGATGCCATGTGCATCTTAGAATTTGTGCACAGAAAACACCCAGGAAGCGTGATGAAGAGAGCTCACGTTCGTTGACATGAGAGCATCGCCAGCACATGCGGCGGACCCCTACACTTGCTGAGCTGTGATGCTGCCCCAGATGGCTTCCCACCAAGCACCCTCTCTCCAATTCTCACAATCTCCCTGTCAGGGAAGTAATTTTATTACGCTTCTTACACAGAAGAGGCAATGGAGCTTTACAAGATTAAGCAACTCATCCTGGATCGTAAGGCTAAAAGCATCAAAGTTGTCATTTGAGTCCTGATCTGTACAACTTCACAGTCCCTTGTACCTCTGCTGTACTGTTACAGAAAAGTGGTTGAAAACATTTTTTAAAATGTTATCAAACATGCTTTCCTGTGCTCTTTACCCCAGTAAATGCACATAAGAGACAAATATTTTTCCATGGCTCATTCATTTTTTTCACTCATTTATCAGAATGCAAAATGTCAGCCTATAACTTGACTTAACCCAATATAATAAAAAGAACTAACATTTACAATACCAGGCAACGTGTTAAACATCGTATTTAACTTTAATTTCAAAAAGAAATGTTATTATTATTACTACTCCCACTTTATAGATGAGGAGTTAGAATCAGAGAAAGGAAGTGACATTTTTCAGCCCCAGAGTCAATAACAAGACAGATCTGAAATTTGAATCCTATTTCTGTTTTTCTAATTTTAAAATTCTCACAAATACCACTATGCTTTACCACCTCTTTAACTTTCTCCTACTTTGAGACCATCTGCCCTTACAATACGTATCATTATGTTTTCACTTTCACTTTTTATAAAGAAATTTGACTAAATTACCTTTAACAACAACAATATACATTGAAAGAGTGAATGTAGTTATTCACATGACATACTGACACTTGGCTTACATGCATTTTACACATGGGTCAATCAGCAGATAAAGCCTACAGTTAGTTTGTAAGTGGTACAAAATTTAGACAACATCAATAACAGCAAAATCAATTTGGTTACAGAAGGAAAATCAAAAAAGTCGAAAGTGGTGTTTCTTTTTTTCTTTATTAAGTATTATCTTTGAACATGTGAGGAAATTATACAGGAAATTGTAATGTATAAAATTATGTTATATGTATATTTATTTCTAAATTTAGTCAACTATATAACTATTGTCACACACCTCTGTTTATGCAGTCAGAATGTTTCATGTTTACATGGTTTCATCATGTAAATAGAGATAATTACCATGATTACTAGGTAGATCTGATAGGGTATCATTCTAAATGCATACAATACAATAAAAAATCCATTATGAATAGGCATGACATTAAGACAGGGTTCATACTCAATTAGTGCTTTTTTTTCCCCCCTCAGTTGCTCTAGTTTCTATCATCTGTTTCCTCCTTGAGGTTCAGGACTATCTGTGACCAAAGTAAGGGCCATGCCTTACCATCAAGTTCCGGGTGGTGGACCCCATTTCTTCCCATTGTGGTCCTCAGAAAACAGTCCAGGCTCACTTCCTGTTTCTTTAAGGCCCTTACACATCCTTCTACCTGGGACTCATCATTTATACCTCAGCCACTTCGTGTTCTCAGAACATCCTTCAACTTTCGTTTATTTATTTACAATTTATTTAGAGCAAAATCCTTCCTTTCTAATATATAGTTCTGTAAGTTTTGACAAGTGCATCAACTGCCCAGCATAGTCAAGGTCAAGAACAGGTCCTTCCCCCTCAAATCCACAGGCCCCTTCATTGCCAACCCCTGCCCACTCCCCCCATGCCCTGCAACACCAGTGATCCACTTTCTGTCCCTGTAGTTTTTCTCTTCTAGAATGCATGTGTGAAATACTATATTATGTAGCTTTGGGAATCTGAGTTGAATATTCACTCTTCAGTACTTTCATAATGTTGCCCCCACATTGCATTCTTGACCATGGTGTTATCTTCTTTTTATACTTATTATCCCTCCAAATAGCATTTTTTTGGCTTATGTGTTTATTATTTACATAGTATGTATCTACATGTTACCTACATTTTTCACATTTCTGAGCAAATTAGAAAAAAATTCAGGTTTGCCCTCAACTCGTACATTTAAACAAAATTTAGGCTTCAAAGGCATTTCTGAGGTGAAAGATGAAATGAAGTCTTCAGTCCTCAGAGTAGGTGACAGTTCAGCCTTCCATGAGACACTTTAATAGGTACATACCTTTCATATTTAAAAAGCAATACAATAAAAGATGCAGGAATAAAATGTATGAAATGTACAGGTTGACTTATGAACATTCAGTTGTCTGGAATATAACTTATCAACAGAGTGTGTGGGATGTAAAACCAAAAGCAACAAATGACCAAACAAGAACGACAAACAACAAAACCACATAGACATGAACAACAGGATGGTTGTGACCCAAGGGGAGGGGGTGGGAGGTTAGTAAAGGGTAAAGGAGGTCAAACATATGGTTATAGAAGAAGATTTGACCATGGGTGGAGGGCACACAATACAGTATGCAGAGGATGTATGTACCATAAAATTATACACTGGACTCTTTTATAATCCTTCTAACCAATGTCACTCCAATAAGTATGATAAAATAAAAGAATTGTCTTCCTCAAAAAAAAAAATCACAATTCATGTTTCAAAAAATAGGATTTTTGCTAAAAAAAAAATTTTTTTTTGCATCATACTTCCAGTTCCCATTCAGTGTTGGAAAAAGCTCAGCCCTCTGAGCCTGGTAGTATCTGCCGGCCTTCGCTCTGCAGATTCATCCTTCTCTGCTCCAGCTGCTGCCTCGTGAACCCCACGTAGTCCAGCTGCCATGGGCAACCAGGACCCGGGGATTCTGCATTTTCCAGCTCTGCGGGAGCTTAGGCAATGCACCAGGCTCGGTCCCTCTTTCTCCGTGAAAGTTGGCTGACAGTTTTCTATAGATTCCATCTGCTGTTTTTATTTCTGTTATAGCAGATTACAAGCTCCATTATGACCTACCAACACCAAAGGAGCCAATCATTTTCCTGAAGATGCCACCTACATATAATTTCAAAATCTAAAAATCAACCAGTTGATGGGAGCAAATGCTACATGGCACGTATCAGAAGAAGGGATATCAAAATGCTCAGAATAATAGAGAAGCAACTCTTTAGTGTAGTGCCCAGTTTAATATAGGTCCTCACCCAACAGCATTGTCTTCATTCCTGTTCTCAAACAGATCATACTGAAATATTTAAATTTGTTCCATATAGAAAAATGATGTTTAAAGTCTAATAAAATGATGCCACAAAAGGAAAAAGTGAATATGAATTTTATCAGCAAGCCATAGGAGCTGGGATCAGGTGTGTTACTTGAAGTTTAAGGGAGATGCTATAAATCAAGTAAAATAGTTAAAGCAGTTTCATTATAATTATGTCAGTTATAGATAATCCCAAAATATGAATTCAAAACAAAGAGTCATCCTGATGCCCCAGTTAACTTTTCTCACTGAATAGCTAATGTAGCATTTTCCACAAAATTATCATGATTTTTACTTTTCCTTATTCTGGATCTTGCCATGCATTTTTCCAGTTATTAGACATCAGTAATACACACTTATAGGACTGTATCAGTCTATGTGTTTGACAAAAGTAAGAAATTCTGCTTAACCTAATGGGAGTAGAAGCAAAGGTATTATATTTTCAAAAATTATTATAATTACATCTTTTGTAATGCTTTGGAAGCACCTGTCAGCAAGAACATCTGCATCTTAATAGTCTACTTAAAGGAAATTTAAATCATTCTCAGGCTGACAAATGCAGCCATATTCCAAATACATGCATCTCATAAAAGCAAATACATATTCAATGACTCATTAAAATCAAATGTTTAAAAAAACCCTCATGATTCATATTTTTAAAATAACAATGTTTCTTAATGAAAGGCTCACACTCTGTACTGTATGCAAATATTTGTCTCATTTCATCATGATGATCACTGGAAAAATCCCTCTGAATGGAAGCAAAGGAATCATTACCAGAATTACTTATTCTTCTCTATGAAATACAATGTGTGCTTGAGGTACTTGAGCATTACCATACATTACATTCGGAATGGTTACCATGTTCTTTAAGACTGTAAACCAAATTGTATTGCTTTTAGCAAATATTAAAGATTGTTGTAGCTTTATTATTTATCTAAAATAATGCCATTGGTTTGTCATCTGAATGCACCCTGCATTCCATGCTTCAGAAGGAGAGCCAATGACAGCTATTGAGGAAAGTCCTTTGACTGACATGTTAGCTTTCTTTGAGTCTCTGCATGAAAAAGGCCTTGAAAGCTATTTGTGAAAGATCAAAGCTATTTCAGAATTCCAGAAGCTCCTTTTAAAAATCAAGAGCTAGACTTGGCCAATTCTGATCAAAAATTGTTACTCCCGTTCCTTGCTGAAATGAACTCCGGAGAGGATGAAAGGGAAGGTGCTTTCATATAAAGAGAGAAAGAAGAAAAAAATGCTGTTGTATGTTACAAGAAACTAAAGTTGAAGCAACAAGACTGTGGAAGAGAACTGACTCCCTAAAAGGAAAGATTCCCCAATTTCCTAAGTTTCAGGTAGGTTAATGGGGAGGCAAAAGTATAAAATACTGTGAGAAATTGCACACCTCTCAAAGGTTGAGGAAGAATTCAAGAGCCTCCAGGCAAGAGATGAATGCCTCACTCTCTCTTCTGGAGAACTTTTGGCAATGACAGCAGACAGCTTGGATGATCATGGCAAGGAAGGGGGGTTGCTACTGGCATTTGGCATCCACTAGACAGACCCTGGGATGCTGCTAAACCATCTACAGGGTAGAAGGCAGTCCTCTACTAAAAAGTTACCTGGCCCAAGCTACCAACAGCACTGACTATGTTTTTTGAATTTTATTTATTATTTTTAGAGAGAGGGGAAGAGAGAGAGGCAGAAAGGGAGACATCAATGTATGATTGTCCTTCACCTGCCTCCAGCCACAAACCTGGCTGGAGACCTGGCTTGCAACCTGGTTATGTGCCCTGGATGGGAATCGAACCAACGACCTTTGGGTTCGCAGGCCGGCACCTTATCCACTGTGCCACCAGTCAGGGCCCAACAGCACTGACTATTATAAACACCATTCTATCCTGCTGTCTGCTACATCACCACACTGAACATGAAGCTGTAGCACATACAGAAAAAGGGATTTTTCTAGATAGACAAGCCTGTTACCCTTCCAAGTGTGACCAGAGTAATAAGATCCATAGTCAACAGTAAGAATGGAAAGACCATACCCAGAGGATAAGTTCATTCACTCAGCAAATGCAGAGTTTACTAAGATGCTAGTATGGATATGGATAGTACTGTAGGAACCAGCCACTTTTGGTGGAGAAACCAGAGCAACAGTGTAGGGATGGGGCTGCTATTCCATTGAAGGTCTTCAGAGACACTTTCTCTGAAAGTTGATGTGTTATGGAGATCCAAAGAAAAGAAGCAGCAAGGATCAGCTTGCTAAGCAGACACATGCATGGTGCATTTGAAGAACAGCAAGACAGTCAGTGTGAACAGGGCAGGGCAAAGGACAGGAAGGTTGGGGAGATCATTGGGGAACTGTGGCCAATGGAAAAGAATTCCGAGTGTTTTGGAGAGCAAGGAATAGTTTTGAGCACTGGAGTGGTGCGATATAATTGACGAGTTTAAATGATCACTGTATTCCCCGTTTGGAGATTATTATGAGGGGAAGGTAGGGGAGACACTGGACCTGGACCTGTTAGGTAGCAGATTTGGGGAAAGTGGTCTGGTCAGGTCGGGATGAATGTTGATGGTAGGGCTGTGTTTTCTGACAGTCTGGATCTTTGACAAGATTCATGACGAATCCAAAAATTTTGTAAGTTAAAAAGAACAGAGCTGTCATTTGCTAAGATGGGGATGCCAAGGACTGATGCTTATATTCTTCCCCCACCCCTAAATTCCTATGTTGAAATCCTAACCCCCAGTGGATGGTATTGGGGATGGCTTTGAGGTGATTAGATCATAAGGGTGGAGCCCCTCTAAGTGGAGTTAGCACCCTTATCAAAGAGACCCCAGAGAGCCATTTCTCCCTTCTCTTCCTGACACACTTGGGTAAAAACTAAGAAGAAAGTCCTCACTGGTAACTGAATGGCTCAGTACCTCAATTTTCAACTCTATAGCCTCCAAAGCTCTTGAGAAATAAGTTGTTGTTTTTGTTTGTTTGTTTGTTTGTTTTGTTTTATTTTTTTGTCTAAGCCAACCAGTTTGTGGTCACTTATTACAGGCCTGAGTGGGCTGAGACAGGGAGACACCAAGAAGGAGTAGGTTTCATTTTTTTTTTTAATTTATTTTTTTATTTTTTTAAATTTTATTGTTGTTGTATTACATCCATCCCCTTTTTGCTCCCCTTTGTCCCCCTCCCCACCCACCCATTACCCGCAAAATCAATCCCACCTGTTGTCCATGTCCATGGTTCCTTTATACTAGGTTCTTACCTAAACTGCTCCCCTTCCTTGCCTCTGCCTCCCCCTTCATTCTGTTTTGTTTTATCACGGAGTCAGGAATGGGTTTTTAACATGTTAGATTTGAGATGCTTATTAGACCCCAATGACATTATTGAGTACACAGTTAGCTAATTCTATGTGGTGTTTAGAAGGGTGATCTGGGCTAGAGTTACACATTGTCAAAACAGTGATGGTGTTTATAGCTATGAAACAGAGCACTATCCCAGGCATTGATTTGAGAACTACCTGTGGTGGACAAAGCCAGGATTTTATTCAATTACTTAAGGATGGTATTTGGCCATACATACCATCGGTGGCCAGAATGTGACATTCACAAAGAAGCCTGGCATCATCTGAACCAGACTATGACCTGTTCAGCAACCTAAGCCTGTGAATCAAGGTTCTGCATATTGTAGCAATGAGAAATCAATAAGGGTTTCCAGACCCTTAACCCAATTTCTGTCCTTACCTCATAGAGGACAAGTAAAATTAGATGTGGTCCAGAACCGGTCTACATTTATGTAATGATTTACTTTTAAATATGTAATTAGATTAATATGATTCAATATCTCCATTTTGCTGTGTAAAGTAGGCCTGTTCTAAACTTCATAAAATTCTCAGACACATGCAAACATTATGTATTTACATTTATGTACATATAAATGTCATTAATTTAGCAAATGTTAGCTAACATGGTACACATTGTAGTCTATAAATATTAAAGGGCAATGTTCAGGAAATAGTGGGGTAAGAAGAGCCAAATTTATGGGGAAAAGTAATGAGGTTATTAATTCAGCAAATAATAGAATTTCCTTGACTGCAAAAGGATCGTGGAGAAAGAAAAGGTGAAAACAGAATGTATGTACAAGGAAAATTTAAAGGGCTCCAAGGGCAACAAATGTATTTCCTCTGAGTTCACATGGTCAAAAGCCAGGGAACAGAAAAGATATTTAATTAAATGTTTAAAAAATGATTGTTTTTAGAACCGTGATATTTTCTCAAGCTTCTGATACAAGTGATGCCACCTGTCTTTCAGTTTGCAATATCCAATCCAAGTAAATCCTGATATTTCCCTTTGGAGTGTAACACAGTCATCAAATATTTAACTTCACATTTTTTTTATATTGAAAAATTTCATAAATGATTTAGAGCATAGATACAATTTTAGAAAGTGCTTTCCTTGGATTCATTTCCTTTGGCTTTAATTTTATTTTTCAGTTCTAAGTTAGGTTTTCTTTTGTAGGACATACAGAATATGTTCAATTTTTTATAATATTGACCCATTGTGATGGTATTTAATTCTTAATTCTCTCCCTGTGTACTCATCCATGTATTCAGAACAATTGAATAATTATATAGAAAGCTATTTTTAGACCATATTAGGAGTACACAGAGTTGAGATATTTATTCTCAGTAAACATCTGCAAAGAATTTTTGTATCTGTTCTTTTTTTTGGAAACATAAAACTTCATTGGACATATGGCTTTTACTCAGCAGTCAGCACTATGGCTGGGGTGAATTAAACACTATAGAAAATTATTTTTTCTGTGTTATTGCTCTATTTATATATATTTGGACAATAGCTGCTATTTGCACTTTATGGATATTCTTTCTTTTAGCCTCAGTTTAAGATATTCAAAAATGGCCTTTTATTGTACCCAAGTGTTGACAGCAAAGGCCCAGAGGTGAATCAACATTATGACGACTACTACTATTATTATTATTATTTTAATCAGGGCAGCATGTATTAGATACAATACTTTCTGAAGGATGATTTTAGAATATAAAACAAAACACTTTCTTGAAGTGCAGAGGAGAACCAAGATGGTAGAGGAGTAAGTGGGGCTACATCAATCTCCTCCCAACACCAACCTGGAATTACAACTTAATTGGGGAGAAACTGTCCAGAATAACCAACAGAACACCAACTGGAGGGAAGGCTTATTATCACAGACAGAATAGAAGAGACGATTCATCACAACGTGACCAGTAGGAAGTGTAGAGATGCAAGAGACTGTCAGGGCTCCCATGGGCAGCAGCCAAAGGGACAGAGAAACATCTCAGCAGCCGGAGGTTCTACCTGAGAAGGGTGGGATCTAAACCCCCAACTGGGCTCCCCAGCCTACAGCAACACAGCTGAGAGTAAAACAGCACCCAGTTGTGAAAAGCAAAAATACACCAGGTTTAGTAGCTTGACAGAGAGACTAAGTTCTTAAAGGTCCATGCACAAAAATACAGTGGCACCCACCTACCCTCAGCTCCAGCAGAGAAAGGGCAGAGTGGACTAGAAATGCTTGGGGAAAGTTTGGGTCAGTGGCTTTAGGGGGAGAATTAATGGAGCAGCCCCTTAATTCTCATTGTGACATCCCCCACTCTTCTCTAAAGGAAGGTAGCCTGAGGGGAAGCCACAGCCCTACCCATAGGAATTAATAGGTCCCACCTAGCAGTGCCTAAACCTGACCTCAGATCACAGGTTGATTGGATTAACAATGGAATTAATCTGCCCCACCCAGAGGTGCCTAAAACTGACCACTTGCCACAGACTGATTGGATTAATAGCTAAAGGAGACAGACAAAGACAGTGGGTCTCTAGTAGTCTTAAACTGGCTGAGTAGGCCCCTACTGGGACCTGAGCTGATGTCACCAAGCACAGATTCAGGAAGTAAAAAAAAGTGCACTTCTACACCACAGAAGGTCACACCACTAAGACAGTAAGTCAAAGCAGACCAGTCCAAGAAGCAGAAACAAACAAGATTCACCTAAAATGGGGAGACAAAGAAATAAACCCTCAGTGAAAGGAAAGGAGGAACCCCCAGGGAGAGTGCAAAATGAAATAGAGGCAAGCACGCTATCAGACATGGAATTCAAAATAATGATAATAGAGAAGCTTAATGAGCTCAGGAAGTTCAAAGAAAACAAAATAACTCCAGGGGAATTATGAAGAATTCCAGGGGAACTACAAGGAACTTACTGAGAACTACACCAGCATTAAAAAGGACGTAGAAGCCCCGGCTGGTGGCTCAGTGGATAAGGAACTGGCCTGCATGAACCCAAAGGTCACTGGTTCGATTCCTAGCCAGGGCACATAACTAGGTTGCAAGCCAGGTCGCCAGCCAGCTCTGTAGCTGGAGGCAGGTGAAAGGCAACCATACATTGATGTCTCCCTCCCTCTCTGCATCTCTCCCCTCCCCTTTCTCTAAGGATAATGGATAAAATCTTAAAAAAAAAAGAGTGCAATTTCTGAATTGAAGAATACACCAGAAGGAATCAAAAGCAGGTTAGAGAAAGCAGAAGATTGGATCATTGAGCTGGAGGTCAATGTAGAAAAAAATTCCCAGGCAGTGCAACAAAATGAAAAAAGACTTATAAAGAACGAAGAGGTTTTAAGAGAGCTGCAGGACAAGATGAAACATAACAACATTCATATCATAGGGATACCAGAAGGAGAAGAGGAGCAAGAAATAGAAAACCTGTTTGAAAAAGCAATGACAGAAAACTTCCCTAACTTGAGGGGAGGAAAAAGTCATGCAAACCCAGGAAACACAGAGGGTCCCAATGAAGATGAACCCAAACAGGCCCACTCCAAGACACATTATCATGAAAATGGCAAATTTCAAAGACAAGGAGAGAATCCTAAAAGCAGCAAGAGAAAAACAGCTAATAACATACAAGGGGCTCCCATAAGGTTATCAGCTGATTTCTCCACAGAAACACAACAAGCCAGAAGGGAATGGCAAAAAGTATTTCAAGCAATGAAAAACAAAAGTCTGCAACCAAGAATACTCTACCCAGAAAGGCTGTCATTCAAAATGGAGGGTGAAATAAGGAGTTTCCCAGATAAACGATGTCTAAAAGAATACATCTCCACCAAAACAGCATTGCAAGAGATGCTAAAGGGTCAGCTTTAGAAGATGAAGACACAGAGAGATAGACAGGAACACAGGTACCAAGGGGAAAATAAATAATGAATAAATCCCTATCAATAATAACCTTAAAGGTAAATGTATTATATAAACCAATCAAAAGATATAGGATAGCTGAATGGATAAGAACCAACTTTAACTTATGAATGCTTTAAAATGATCTTGTTATAAATAGATTTTACTAAATAAGGTATAATTTTGTATGTTACTTGTATCTGCATTACTGCAGGTTAAGTTTTCTTAGGCTGGAATTATTTCACAATGTGGGAAAATCATGTTACTTGCAGTAACTCTGAAAAATAGAATGCAGTTAAGGAAGAAGAGAAAAATAAGAAAATGTGGATGTATATTACATAGAAGACATGCTATCTTTCTTATTCACTGTAACAAAACATGTGCTTATTTGTGGATGTGTAATATATAGATTTTGTTAGCAATTTCTGTTTTAAAAAGCAGCCAACTGGTTGTTGGTGTGTTGTGAAATCTTTAGTTTAGAAAAGATGCTGAGAATGAAGACCAATTTGGATGGAAGTTGCAAACTACTGAACTATATGATTCGTTTACATGGGCAATGTATAGATTCTCATATTAGCATGTAAATTAGATGAGATTCCTTTCAAAGAGATCATGGAAATATACATTTCCAGTTATGAAAGCCCCCAAACTGGGGATGCTTGGGAAAAGGAATGAATGCTATAGTAAACTTAATTATTGAAATGTGAACATACCTAATCTCTACCTCAACAGACTCTTAAATAGTTCAGGGAAAAACAGAGGATATTAAAAGAAGTAAGACCTCTGCAGCCCCCCCTCCCCACTCCCCGCAAAAAATCAATCTACTTTTTAAGATGGAAAACTCCAGAGAGAATACGTTGTATTTCTAGTAGCTCAAAATAAAGTTGAGTTGTATTATTGGAGGGGGGAGGATCTGACTCAAAAACCAAATTCATTTTTTACTGTGGGTTGGGCACTGTCTCTATGACAACTTTCACAAAAGTGAGTTCTTCGGTACACCATTTCTGTGATATATTTCACAAAAATAAGTATGAAAGAAGAAAAAAAACTGCTTAATTTGCTACAAATTATCATTTAACATGTAATAATTATATAAATTATTGGCGTATTTAAATTTTTTTGTATTAACTCTTTAAAATTCAGTATATACTTTAAATATGTGTAAAAATATGTATGCATGTAAATGTATTTTTGCATGTGTTTGGTAATATTGCAATTCATATTATGTAAAAGAGTAATTCTTTAAACAAATGAATTAACGTAGGCATTTTGAGATAATGAAAAGAAAACTTTGTATTAATTTGATTTGAGAAGCTGAAAGAAGGCAGTAATTAATTGAATTGTCTGGATGTGAAAGGGAAGAAAAAGAAAAGTACACATTGGTGGTTACAGAATAGACAGGCAGGATGTTAAGAAGAATAAAGGAAATGGAGAAGCCAAAGAACTTATATGCATGACTCATGGACATGAACTAAGGGGGGCATTGCTGGAGGAAATGGGGTACTGAGTGGAGGGGGACAAAGGGGGTGAAATTGGGACAACTGTAATAGAAAAATAAATAAAATACATTGTTAAAAAATTAAAAATAAAATAAAAGACAGAAATCAAGCCCTGGCTGGTGTGGCTCAATGTATTGAGTTACCAGCCTGTGAACCAAAGGGTTGCCAGTTTGATTCCCAGTCAGGGCTTATGCCTGGGTTGCAAGCCAGGTTTCCAGCTGGCTTGCTGGAAAGGCAACCATACATTGATGTTTCCCTCTCTTTCTTCCTCCCTTCCCCTCTCTTCCTTCCTCCCTTCCCCTCTCTCTAAAAATAATCAAGTGAAATATTTAAAAGGTGGAAATCAACTGTTTAAGCTTGTACGCTAAGGACATGATGAATGTTTTAAAAATTAATTTGGTTTTGTAAGGGCTGACTCTGGAGTTTCTTTATTTTGGTTTTTAGGAGAAGCATTCTGGCTGTGGGTAGAGAGAGGTGAGCACATTTTCCTCCAAGTTGCATTGGTCTGGGTATGGAGTATATTTTGGCTTTTTGGAGGGGCTGGGATGGGAGTACAAAGTTGTAAAGTGCCCAAGCCTGACCAGCAGGGTACCACTGGTTGTCTCCCCTGATTTTATTTTACAAAAATCATACAGGCAAAAGAGATGTTAAAACCATTGTGATTGCACATATACATATGGCATACGTGTATTTACAACATTTTCATGTATATTACATTGCTCTCTATATATAACATGTGATTATGCTATGCTATACTGTATATATTATATACTATTTCTTTATATTGTCCAACACACCACAGCAGCCTGGCTTCAGCTATCGGAAGCAAAACAAACCTACTCCTTGTCTATGTGGTTGCCTTGTTTCCCACCAAAGCATGCCGATTTGTTCATTTAAAATGCTCAGGGTTGTTTGCTGTGGAGTGCTCTGTTTATATATTTTTAATTCTGTTTTCTACATAGAATTATTTTACTTTTAACCTTGCAAAGCGTTGTTCAACTTGGCATGTTAATCTTATGATTTTGTATATTCTTGATTAGTCCACCAGCTTTTTGAGGACCAGAAACTTACGTAATTAATTTTTCTCCTCTATGTCCAATATAGTGTCCCGTTCACTCATTCATTGGATATTTATCGCGCTTATGACATACTAAGCTAAGTGTTAGACATTGGTAGTTTGACAAATTAAGTGTGAATATACAAATTCATAATGGTCCTAACTAAGGTTGACTGGAAAATAAAAGGGCCTCAATACAGACTAGCTGAATTTAATGTAGGACAAACAGAAACTTGGTATTTAAAAAAATACATAATTTTGAAATATATCTAGGAGGTTAAATATTTAGTGTTAAGAATATAGGATATAGCCCTGGCTGGTGGCACAATGGATAAGGCACCAGCCTGGGAACCCAAAGGTTACTGGTTTGATTCCCAGCCAAGTCACATAACCAGGTTGCAAGCCAGGTCTCCAACCAGGTCCATGACTGGAGGCAGGTGAAAGGCAAGCATACATTGATGTCTCTCTCCCTTTCTGCCTCTCTTCCTTCCCTCTCTCTAAGAATAATAAATAACATCTTTTAAAAAAATTTTTAAATAAAGAATATAGGACATAATAGAAAACTTAACAATACTAGATACTGATCAAAGGAGAAACACATCACCAACTATAAACCCATCCCTACATGAGAGAGAAGGTATTTTTTCACCTAAGTACAAAAGCACAGGGAGACCTAGGCTAGTATTACTCTACAGTTTTTGCCTTACTTGGCAGTAGAACTCCAAAATTCACAGTAAGAGTTCCTTTTAAATTCTTCTGTGTGGTTCATTTTCTACTCAGGACTCCATTTCTCATCCATTTGTCCAAAACGATGTAGCAAATGTGTCTACAGCAAATTCAAAACGGCCTCTCATCCGTTTGTGAATGGCACGTAAATAATCAAGGAGACATGAAAAAGTTCTCGCTTCCTCTCCCAACTCTGAAATATCTCTTCCTGGGAAAGAAAGAGTTTGAAATAATTGTCTATTCAGCAGCACTGTAATAGCTTTGGGAACGTGGTTTTCTTTCACCTCCCAGAAGTTCAATGGGCCCACCAGACAGAATATTTTCTGTTAGATAAAATATTTTCTGGGTTTCTTGATACACATTTCCTTCATGGAACTCAATTCCTAACCCTTTGGTTTTTTGTTTGTTTTTTTTTTAACATGGATGCAGCAAAGGAAGCTGAATACTTGAATTCTACCCAGTTTTATGATTATAGACTCTATACTGAGTAATCCAGACATTCCCTTCTCAGTGAGGGCTTGGTGATTTTAGTCCCTGGAAAAAAATGAAATCAATCAAGGAAAATGGAAGCCCATGGGAAACCAAAAGCATAAAGATTACATTTTTCAATACTTAGAACTTCTTCCTTAACTGACTATAAATAAGATTTTAACTTTTTTGGTTTAAACTGTATTTTATTTTCAACTCTTTTAAATTCAGATGGCTATTGCTAGCTTGTGGAAATTGCATGGAACTGATGGCTTGTAGTAGACTTTGAAATGTTGCTGATAACCTGGCGATCTGGTTTAAATAACAGAAAAGAGTGTTTCAGCATAATTAGCAATTCATAAGTGCTGAAGGATCATCATCACGATGTAGTTAGAATTTTCTCCCTGTACCCTCCTATTTGTTTTGTCTTTTTTTATTGTGGACACTATTGTAGATGTCCCTATTTCTCCCCCACTTTACCCACTACCTCCCCTCCCACCTCCCTTTCTCTCTGGCCTTCACCATAGTTGTCTGTGTCTGTGGGTCGTGCATATATGTTCTCTAGCTAATCCCTTTACCTTATTTCATCTTCTAAGTTTTTTTTAAAATTTATGCTTCTACTAACATCATGAAGAAAGTACATGCATTATATCTTGCCTCCATCCTTTTTAAAAAATAGAATGATAATAAAGAGAATGGAGGCAATCTTAATAAAGTGTGTGTGTGTGCGTGTGTGCGTGTGTGTGTGTGTGATTTTCATATTACTTTGTTGCCCAGCCTATGGATTGAAATAGAACCCAAGCTCCACAAAGATTATAAAGTTTTCTTTTCTTGTGACTTTATATTCCGTTTTCTTGGAACCTAGACAATTGCTGCTAATGGGTGCCTCTTTTGTTTTGTTTTGTTTTGTTTTGTTTTGTTATTCTAGTTGACCTAGCAATGTCATTTTTGTTTCCTTAAGGTAGAGAACAAATATCTTAAAACTGTGATTGCTTTTCAATTTACCCTTCCTTCCAGAATTTATAGGCTTACATTTTCCATGCTACATGAAAGGATTTGCCCTGGTTTTGTTTTATTTTTCCTCTTAATTTTAGAATGGCAGCTCATCATAGTATCATATGGTTTTTTTGTTTGTTTGTTTGTTTTGTCTAAAGCTAGAAAGTGGTCATTAAAAACATTTCTTTTTAGATGTCATACCTTCATGAAATGCTTGCTGGTGGTTTCCCTGGCTCTGGGGTCATTAGTTGGCATCATCAGAAAGAAATGGAATAATTTATACTAAAATACATTTCTCTTCTGTTTAAAAATCCTCAATTTGCATTCCAAATGGTTTTTGTGCATAGTAGTTGGGAAAAAAGGACAATAAAGAGAGGGAGGAGGAAACTGTATTGTAACTTTTTTCCTAATTAACTTATTTTCAATGACTGTTTTTCATGATTAGTCAAGAATTTAGGTCTCTTTCAATAGATGATGTTTTAATGCACAGTTGATGAGCTTTCAAAGTGTCTATCAATTTGCGAAATTTGAAGTACAACATTTTCTGTTTCTATAAAAATATATTAAAAGGTTAACTCCAGTTTGGTATTATCAATATAAATGATAAAAATGGCTATGGTATTAATTTATCCTTATACTTTAAAGCTTTAATGTTAACATTCATCATTCTTACCTTCTCAGTTAAGTGCTTGAGTACAAATAAATCAACTAACAAAGTCTAAAATAGAGCTTTATGCTGCAAAATTGTATGACATCCTTGCCATCCAGCATCATCAATTAATGATTATTGTAATGAGGACCTATACTAATGTTAAGTGGAAAAAGTAAGATATGAAAAACACTATTCTTAAGGATGTAAGAATACACATATAATACACCTAGAGAGCTCTTCAGCATAAGCACAGCATCAAACTCATGCTGATCAGCTCTTGTCTCTCTGGACTTCTGTAGTCAACTTCAGTCAGTTCCATGCTGCCAACAGTGAGGGCGCTGGTTTCTTAGAATCCACATTGGAAATGGAAGGATTAGAGGTCATGCTGTTTAATCCCTCATTCTACACACAAGAAAATGAATTCGGCAAAAGGGTAAAATATACTCCTCTCCATCAGTCAAGTTCTAGCCATCAAATTTAGAACAGGGAAATTTGGACTCAAAGGGAGACTGTGGGATGATTTTTCTAGCAGTGAAACTAACAAAGATTCCCTTCCTTCCTTCCCTTCCATTCTTCCTTTCTTCCTTCCCCCTATTGGAGAAGATTGGTGTTGAAAAAGTTAACTGCAAGATACAACCGTGGTGAATAAGCTGTAACAAATCACAATTAGACCCAAAGCTTGGGATGTTAGGTGAAATGCTGACATTTGTATAGATATAATTGCCCAACCATTTGATTAGGTGTGAATTAAAATGAATAACTGACTCAGAGGCAGCTTTGAGGGCTAGGACAATGTATCTCTTATTTATTTTATAATAGCTAATGCTCCATAGACTTAATATTTACAGTAATTATAAACTATAAGAATTATCAACATCATTTTATTATTAACAATAGTAAGTGAATCTACCATGGGTCTTGTTGTAGTACAGGGTTGTAAGTACGGAAATATAAATGGATGAGTGGTAGGGCTGGCTCACCTATGCATTGTTTCTAGTTTTTGCTGATAGCTTTACAGAATCTGCTACTATTAGGATTCTATACGTAGTCTGTAGTGTGTGATTTTCAGATAAAATTAACTCATTTCATTTATTTTTTTCTTAAATTGCTGCACAGCTAGGAAGAGGCTTGGCAATCTTATTTCTTGCATTGAACTCTTATTTCTTGCATTTTTATGCCTTTGCAGTAAAACTTCATTAACATATAATCAAACACATAATGGTTCCTTCCAGTGTTTCATAAAATGGCATTAAGGGCAGCTGTTATTTTTTTCCCTAAAGTCAGGACATCAAGTTGAATGGGCACAGAGTGGGCGCATTTCACATTCTGGAAAGTGTGCTTTGCTCAAGTCGAGCGAATGTGACTTGTGTGATGGGAACACTTGCCTTTGTAGCTTGCCCAACTCGGAGAGGGTGCGTAGGTGGAAAACAATTTTGGGTGTGTTTTCAAATGACTGAAAGAGACAAAAAAAAGATACACATATAGGGGAAAGAAAGGCTACTTTTTTTCCATAAAAATTCCTACATCTGGAAGAGAATTGTTTAATCCATCAGGAACTTGACAGTGGAAAACACTCCACCCCCTCATTGGAGATGATAATTTTCAATTATGATCAAAGGATCTAGTGAACTTTAAAAAAAATTTCCTTAAGTCTGTGGCTTGTTTTTTCACATTGTTTCTCTATGTCAAGGTATTTTAAGTTTAATTGATCGATCTATATATTTTTTCCTGTTGTGTATATTATTGCACATAGGAAAATCCTCTACTAAAATTTCAAAGATACTCTGTTTTCTTCTAAAACTTAAGGCTATCACTATACAACCTTAATTCACCTGAACTTACTACATGATATGCAATACAGGTCTAGATTTGCTCTTTTCATCTGTATCCAATTGTTCTAGAAACATTTATTGAATAGTCCATTACATTATCAATAATTTGTAATACCATCTCTGTCTGAAGTCATACAAAGTTCTCTGATGTCAGTCCAAGGAGCAGAGACATAGCCACTAACCTTTTGCAGAAGGAAAAGAAGTAGAGATTTTAAATATTTTGGTAGCTTAACCTTTATTGAGAATTCCTTTATTTTAGTGTGCGGTGACCTTTGACATGTCATGTAACCTTATATGACATCTGAATTGTGTTATTCCTTACCCTGTCAAAATAAATACAGGGCCCCACTTGAATGAAATTGTTAATATAGTTTCAGTTTGATCTTTTACCATTTTCATCAGTGCCCACCCCGTCCCCACACTGTGTTCTCCTAACTCTGCCTGACCCTCATTTAGCTCTGGGTTACTTGGCATTGCTGCCAAGAGGTATTTCCTTTTAGTGGCTGGTAAAATTCACCTATTTTTTCCTAAACCTTACCCATATCCAAGAAGACCTAAGTGTATTTATTCACATAGTTACAGGATTTTTACAGATAATTTTCTTGCCATCAAGACCTATATGACATTCACAACAAGTCTGAAAATGTTAAAATCTCTCAGTGCCCTACTAACATGGAATAAAGGAAGACACTGGGAAAAAATGTATTTTTCAATTAGCAATGCAATTTTGAGTATGAAAAGTTTATTAAATATATTATAAAAATGTATTTTTAAGTGTAACCCTAGAAATAATTCTTTCAAAGCATTTTACATTTGTTATTTTACAATGCGTTATTGTTGCTTTGTTGAAGGAGATTTGTGGAACTTAGAATGATTCTATTGTATCAGATATTTAATTTTGTTTTTGTTTTGTTTTAGCAGTTCAATTTATGTAGCGTAGCATATGAGAGATAAATCTGATGGAGATTCATCAACACATAGCCTCTGGCAGTTGACATGAATACTCAATATTAAATGTATTAGTTATCTCAATAAAGAGTAGTCAATAGGTTGGTAATTCACATATTATAGAACACTGTTCATGATTGATAGGTTTCTATCCCATCTTATTAAGTGCAGGCCTTTCTTTCCTCAAGCAGCAAATGCAATTAAATCTGAAAAAAAAAATTGTTGCAAGTGTGCCCAGAGCTGCGAAATAAATGCACAAATGAATTTAAAGTTTTCAGGCCGTAGAAAAGAAAGTAAGCTTCATTGCTTACACAGCCAGAGAAGAGGGGAATGATGGTAGCAACAACATCCTTGCAGCAGACAGTGAAGAATTACCTGAGGGATGAAGAAAGTCGCTGAGAAAGAATTAGAACAATTAATAATGAATTGACAGATTTCTATGTTTGTACACAAAACTATTTTTACAGGACCTTATATATTTTAGATGTAATGAATTTTCAAGAATGATTCGGTAAAACAGAACTTAGACATACCATTAGACTCTAGCCTGAAGGTAAGAGACAATTTTACTATTAAACATAGTTTTGAAATTGTCTCTTCACTTGGCTTCTGGTCCTGTTAGAGAAGAATTGGGGAGTGACCAGAAGCTGTCATCATTTACTGCACCTTAACATGTGCCAAAGGAGTTTTACATAGTTACCTCATTGAGGTGCTGCTAACTTTATGTGGAGTTGGGATCATTTTGATCTCTCTCCAGAAATGTCAGGAAGAATCACCCAGATGGAGGCAGGGGTAAGCAAAAGCTATTTTTGAAGACATGTTTGTTCTCAAATGTCATGTATAAAATACATAGGAGATGGCATGTCTAAATTTCTTGTGATATATTGAGGCTTTAATTTTTCTTCACAGAATATTTCCTATATTTTAAATTATTTCTTCAATTATTGCCATCTGTCTTATGCATCCTCAGTATTTAGACTATTGCAAGCACATAGTAGGTGTTCAATTAAAATTAATTGAATGAAGCATAAAAGTTTCTTATCACTAGAGCTTATAAATAAGCTTAAATTTAGAAATCCTCCCTCATTATTTTTTCTTAGTTCAACTTACACTGAGAAAATTGCTTTTCTACCAATTTCCTGTGTCTTTCCCCAAGATTTTATGGTTCTTTGAATCATAAAATTCAAATTTGGTATTACCATCCAAAAAGAAAAAGGACTCTGCTCAACATGAGACGTCAAATTCATAGTCATGACCACAAAGCAAACTGTTGAGAAATATACATTGGCTAGATTTCCAGGCAGCGTGTACTCAGGGAGATCATGATCCAGAAAGCAAAGGACTCAAGAAGGTGATGGTCAGATACACAGAACATGGGGCTTCAATTGTCAGTGGGGTTAAGGCAGAAGCTACTGGAATTGAAAGAATTGGTGCTTAGACTGGAAAGGAGAGGCATTCGTAAGAGGGTAGGGGGTTCAAAACTTCATTGTCATGTGGCATCTCTTCCTCTATCCTGGGTCACAGGTTGTCCACACTCACATAGTCTCATGTCACTTTTCTGGACATCTTATTCTCCTGCCATTCATGGTGAACCACACCACTACTTTCCTCCAGGAATTAGTGCTCCAGGGTCCCAGAGATGGTCATCTCTGCTCTTCCCCATGTTCCAGGCTACACTTAACATCCACCACCACTTCTTGCCATAGCTTCTCCTTTCCTTTCACTAAAATCTCCCCCTATCCTGTGGCGCCCTCCTGAGGGAATAGGAAAACAGTCAACAGTTCCTTTCTCCCTGTGATGTGTCCACAGTACCTAATACTCCCGTTCAGATCCAAAATAAACATCTTTCCCTTTGCAAATAGCCATTAGGCTTTCTTTAAGCATTCTTTTTTTTTTTTTTTTTTTACTTTAATTTAATTTAGTTTCATTGTTGTTGTACTACATTTATCCCATTATTCCCCCACTGCTCTCCCCTGCTCCACCCTCCCCATCCCCTCTCCCACAGTCATTCCCACATGTTATCCATCCATGTGCAGGGTCATGTTCCTTGACTGAACGTTCCCCTTCTTTGCCTCTTTCTCCCCCTCCCTGTTTTCTCTCCCCTCTACACACTGAAAGTCTGTTCCTTGTATTCATGTCTCTGGTTCTGTTTTGCATGCTTGCTTGTTTTGTTCATTAGTCTCTTATATTAGGTGAGATCATATGGCATTTGCCTTTCACTGACTGGCTTATTTCACTAAGCTTAATACTCTCCAGTTCCATCCATGTTGTTGCAAAAGGTAGGAGTTTCTTCTGTCTGCTGTGTGGTATTCCTTTGTGTAAATGTACCAGTCTTTCAATTCATTTGTTCACTGATGGGCACTTAGGCTGTTTCCAGCACTTGAATATTATAAACAGTGCTGCTATGAACATAGGGGTACATAGATTCTTCTGAATTGGTGTTTCAGGATTCTTTGGGTATAATCCTAGCAGTGGAATTGCTGGGTCAAAAGGCAGTTCCATTTTTAGTTTTTTGAGGAAATTCCATACTGTCTTTCTTAGTGGCTGCACCAGTCTGAATTCCACCAGCAGTGCACCAGGGTTCCCTTTTCTCCACATCCTCTCCAGCGCTTGTTGTTTGTTGATTTGTTGATGATGGCTATTCTGACAGGTGTGGGTTGGTATCTCATTGTGGTTTTAATTTGCATCTCTCTGATGGCTAGTGATGTTGAGCATTCTTTCATATGCCTATGGTCCCTTTGTATGTCCTCCTGGGAGAAGTGTCTGTCTGTTCAGGTCCTTTGCTCACTTTTTAAAAAGATTTTAATCATTATTCTTATAGAGAAGGGCAGAGAGGAAGAGAGAAAAGGAGAGAAACATCAATGTATGGTTCAGGTTTCACCTGCCTCCAGCTATGGATCTGGCTGGAGACCTAGCTTGCAACCTGGTTATGTACCCTGACTGGGAATCAAACCAGCGACTGTTGGGTTCACAGGCAGGTGCTTATCCATTGAGCCACCAGTCAGGTTGCCCATGATTTAATTGGGCTGGCTGGCTCCCTGGTGTTGAGTCATATAAGTTTTTTATATATTTTGGAGATTAAACCCTTGTCTGTGGTATCATTAGCAAATATGCTTTCCCAAATAGTTGGTTCCCTTTTCATTTTGCTGATGTTTTCTGTAGCTGAACAGAAAATTTTCAGTTTGATATAGTCCCATTTGTTTATTTGTTCCTTTATTTCCTTTGTCCTTGGAGAAGTATCAGTGAAAATATTTATGCACAGGATATCTCAAGTTTTACTTCCTATGTTTTCCTCTAGGACTTTTATGGTGGCTCTGCTTATGTTTAAGTCCTTTATCCATCTTGGGTTTATTCTGGTGTATGGTGTAAGTTGGTGATCTGACTTTATTTTTTTTGCATATCCCTGTCCAGTTCTCCCAACACCACTTGTTGAAAAGGCTATTTTCACTTCATTTTATGTTCCTTCCCCCTTGGTCAAATATTAGTTGCCCATAGAGTCCTGGGTTTATTTCTGGGTACTCTATTCTGTTCCATTGATCCGTCATTTATTTCTAGAAACTTTTTGATTTCTTTTTCAATCTCATTGTTAACCCATTCATTACTTAATAGCATGTTATTCAGCCTCCATGGATTAGAATGTTTTTGTTTTTTTCCTTTGAGGTTGGTTTCTAGTTTCAAGTCATTGTGATCTGAGAAGATGCTTGATAAGATTTCAGTTTTCTTGCATTTATGGAGACTTGTCTTGTGTCTTACCATGTGGTCTCTGTTTGAAAAAGTTCCATGTGCATTTGAAAAAAATGTATGTTTTGCTTCTTTGGGGAGAAAAGTTCTGTATATATCAGCTAAGTCCATTTCCTCTAGAGTGTTGTTCAATGCCACAATATCATTGGCGTTTTTTTGTTTTTTCCTTTGTTTGTTTGTTTTGCTTGGAAGATCTGTCCATTGTTGATAATGGGGTATAAAAATCCCCTACTATTAGTGTGTTGCTGTCCATATCCTTCTTGAAGTCCTCCAAATTTTTCTTATATAGTTGGATGCTCCTATGTTGGGTGCATATATGTTTACAAGGATTATATCTTCTTGATGGGTTGTTCCCTTAAGTATTATGAAATGCCCTTCTTTGTCTCTTTTTATGGCCTTCAATGTAAAACCTAAGTATTGCTACCCCAGCCTTTTTTGTTTATCCATTTGTCTGAAATATATTTTTCCATCCCTTTCATTTCAGTCTGTGTCCATCTTTTGTTCTGAGGTAGGTCTCTTAAAGACAGCATATACGAGAGTGATCATGTGTTCTTATCCATTCAACTACCTGTGTCTTTTGATTGTCACTTTTAATCCATTTACATTTAAGGTTATTATTGACAGATACTTGTTCATTGCCATTTTCCCCCTTTGTACCTGTGTTCCTCTCTGTCTCTCTCTGTTTCTTCATGTTTCTTCATTTTTTTAAAGCAGACCTTTTAGCATCTCTGGTTTGGTGGAGATGTATTCTTTTAGCCTTCAATTGTCTGAGAAACTCCTGATTTCACTTCCCATTTTGAATGAAAGCCTTGCTGGGTAGAGTATTCTTGGTTGCAGACTTTTGTTTTCCGTTACTTGGAAATTTTTTTTTTTTTTTTTTTTGCCATTCCCTTCTGGCTTGTATTGTTTTTAATTAAAATCATGTAATAACCTTATTGAAGCCCGCTTATATGTTATTTGCTGTTTCTCTCCTGATGCTTTTAGGATTCTCTTCTTGTCTTTGAATTTTGCCATTTTAATTATGATGTGTGTTGGAGTGGATCTGTTTGGGTTCATCCTCATTGGAACCCTCTGTGCTTCCTGAACTTGAGTAACATTTTCACTCCTCAAGTTAGGGAAGTTTTCTGTTATTACTTTTTCAAATAGGTTTCCCATCTCTTCCTTCTCTTCTCCTTCTGGTATCCCTGTGATACAGATATTATTTTGTTTAAGGTCATCCTGTAGCTCTCTTAAAATCTCTTCTTTTTCAGTCTTTTTTCATTTTGTTGCACTGTCTTGGAATATTTTTCTATGTTGTCCTTCAGTTCACTGATCCTATCCTCTGCATCCTCTAGCCTGTTGTTGATTCCTTCTACTGTATTCTTCGATTCAGAAATTGTATTCTTCATTTCTTCCTGGCCCTTATTGACAGGTTCTACGTCTTTTTTAATGCTGGTGGAGTTCTCAGTAAGTTCTTTGTAGCTTCCCTGGAGTTCTTTTTAGTTCCCCTAGAGTTGTTTGTAGTTTTCTCTGAGCTCTCTGAGCTCACTGAGCTTCTCTGTCATCATTATTTTGAATTCCATATCTCATAGTTTGTTTGCATCTGTTTCATTTAGTGATCTGTCTGGGGATTCCTCCTTTCCTGTCAGTGATGGACTGTTTCTTTTTCTCCCATTTTTAGATTTCTCTTATTGTTTGATTTTGATTTTTAGATTGGGCTTTCTTGAGGTCCTGTCTTTAAGGTGTGACCTTCTATTGTGTGGAGGTGCACTTATCTTTACTGCCTGGATTCACCTTTGGTGATGTCAGATCATTCCATATTCTGGGCCTAGTAAG
Source organism: Noctilio leporinus (assembly GCA_004026585.1). Classification (NCBI taxonomy): domain Eukaryota; kingdom Metazoa; phylum Chordata; class Mammalia; order Chiroptera; family Noctilionidae; genus Noctilio; species Noctilio leporinus. Next base: position 45,023 of record PVIW01003454.1, on the reverse strand, counting down.
CTTGTTGGAGCCAACCAGAGATCCACTGACTTTGTGCCCTTCAGTTTATAATCCAGTTGATCCGTCCTCAGCTATCAAGTGTAGGTACCGCTGGGCAGGACCAATTGATTCAGTTGTGATCCAACCAGACTGTGATCAGCCATCAGGCACTCAGGCATTGCTAGGCTGAGCATATTGATTCAGTTGTAATCCTATCAATCTGTGATCAGCCACCACTCGGGGAGACAGACTGACTTAGCTGCAATCCAATGAATCCACAAGTAGCTACCAGGCTCAGATGCTGCTGAGCAGGACAGATTGACTCAGTTGCAAACCAATGAATCTGTGATCAGCTGCCAGACTTAGACACCTCTGGGCAGGACATACCAATTCTGTTGTAAATCCATGAATCTGTGATTAGCGACCAGGCACAGGCACTGTTGGGCCAGACAGACCAACTCAGTTGCAATCCAGTGAATCTGCAATCGGCCACCAGGACCATACACCACTGGGTGGGACAGACGGACACAGTGAATCAATGAGTTTGTAATCAGCCACCAAGCTCAGATGCTGCTGGGCAGGACAGATTCATTCAGTTGTAAATCAATGAATCTACGATCAGCCACCAGTCCCAGGCACTGCTGAGCAAGACAGACCAATTAAGGATTCAAACCATTGAATCTGTGATCAGTCCCCAGGCTCAGACACTGCAGGGGGTCCCAGACAGATTCAGTTGTAAACCAATGAATCATGCTCAGGCACTCCTGGATGGGGAAGATTGATTCCAGTGGGCAGGACTATGAGGACCCCTCAGACAGAATCCACATGGTGCAGCATAGTCTTCCTGAGGTGTGGGCAATGAGTCAGCACTGGGATCCCCACTGCTGCTTTCCCACCTCTCACCCCCAACCCACCACTGAAAACTGCCCCCCAGCATCTCCAATCCATTCTTCCCTCCCTATGCTGGAGCCCAGAGTAAGTGGGTGCCAGTGTGTTTTCATCTGTGGTCACCTTAGTAATTCTCTGTCTCCAACTCTCCCTTAGGCCAGCAAACCCCACCACTTTCTGCCCTTCTCAGCTGGGTGCTGTTCCACTCCCTAACCATGTTGCTCTAGGCTGGGAAACCCAGCTGGGGGACAAGAACCCACCCTTCTCAGGTGGATCACCCGGCCCAGGCCTTTGGTTGCTACCTCTGGTGGGGGCCCAGCGAGCCCTCTTGCATTTCCATGATCCCTACCAGTCACATTGTGATGAAGCAGCCTCTTCTCTCTGTGGTCATAGGGCTTCTTTCCAGCTAGTGTTCTGTTGGTTATTACAGATGATTTTTTTCCCAATTAAGTTGTAATTCCAGATTTGTCCTGGGAAGAGATTCGTGTAGCTCTACTTACTCCTCCACTGTCTTGGTCTTTGTACATCCTACTTTATGTCTGAAAGGAAATTTTAGGGCTCAGGACTAGGAAAATCTAGCTCCCCTGTCAGAGGTTCTACATAGGATTCAGAAAAAAATCTCTTTAAGCATTCTTATTACCTATTCTGGGGATGTGTGGATTTTCTCAGGATGGGCCTGTGATGGCCTTGACTGCTGGCTTTGATAGGGAGCCCAGAGACCAAGGATTCCTTATGGGCAGGCTTTCCTTACCTGTCTGTGCCCATGCTGGATCCATTGTGGCCTGGCTTTCATTGAACCTAGTGGTCATTTTAAATGTGGGCACAGCATTTGGAAAAATAAGTTCACTGTAGTTTGTACAACTGTTTAACAAATGTGTAGCAATGATGTCATATAGTAGGTAAGAAGATTTAATCAGAAGTTTATCAAGCTGAGACTCATGAAATAGAGATTTAGTGAAAATAAGACTTGTTCCATAATCACTACACACATTAGGAAAATTCCTCCATGAAGGAAAATGAACTATTATGCTTCTCAACTCTCAGTTTAGTAGGTACCTTGGGCTAGTTATTAGAATTTCAACCAATCCCAGGCTAATTATCTCCAAGATTGAAAGAGCTATAATTTTTTTGTTTTGTTTTGTTTTGTTTTGTTTTTTTTTTTTTTGCTTTTCATGATCACATCACATGGAACAGCCTCAGCACAGATATACTAAATACAGGGATCCCCTTTTATTTCTACCTCTCGCTGTGATAGCATAAGTGTCAGGTGCCTAAGAACAACTGCTGGCAGTGTGCTGTGCCCCACCCCACCACCACTCCTTTTGGATCTTTTATTACATATTATTTATTAAAGATTTTATTCATCATTCTCAGAGAGAGGGGAAGGGAGAAAAGCATGAATACGTGGTTGCTTTTCACCTGTCTCCAGCTAGAGACCTGGCTGGAGACCTGACTTGCAACCTGGCTATGTGCCCTGACTGGGAATTGAATCAGTGACCTTTGGGTTCACAGGCTGGCACCTATCCACTGAGCCACCAGCCAGGGCAAATCCTTTATTACCCTTTTTTAAATGGGCCAGTCTCAGGCACTCATTCTCTGGGTGTTGCATGGAGAATGATTGGTTTTCTCCACTATTATTTTAGACAATTACATTTATCATGAGAAATTAATCTTTGAGGGATCAATGATGCATGATTTTCTCCCACCCACAGGAATGAAGCTATTACTCATTTTTCACTTGACACCAGTGACCTGTGACCCCATTTATATTCTAGTTCCTCGCTGGTCCGGGCACACACACATAGGGTTGGTTGGCTTGTAGTGACCCTGGCAAGTGCAGCAACAGAGCCTTAGGGAGCATTGTGGGCACCATAGTGAATGTGACCGCTAGCAAACCTGTAAAAATTCAGTGATCTTGGTCAAGGTGATGTGTCTGCTTGTGCAAGGGGAACATTAAGAACCTCGGTGACATGTAGTTGAGTGGTAGAGACAGAGCGTGGAAATCAGGAGAACGATTAGAAGAGGTTTGTTATTGAAACTTTTCTATCTTCTCTCCAAGGGAGCGTGTCTTTTCTCTGTATAGCCCATACCCTGAATGCAGTGCGGTGGTGGTTATAGTAACATTTTACAGCCATTGCCAGTTGCTGCCTCCATCGCCCGTTCCACTGTGGTCTGTGATGTACCACGTGACTCCTCTGGAGGTTTTCATGGGAAACGTGAAGGCACATAATGTGTGGTGGTGGAGTGACAGGTCGTTGATGTTGAGCTAGGGAATGGCTGCAGTGCTGAGCCTGGGGAAAGAGAGGTGCTGCTTTTACAGGGTTTGAGCCTGTTAGAAAGTTGCAGGGTGATCTCATCCCCTGAAAGTCGAAAATGAATCACTGTCTGGGAAATGGGCTAAATTTGACTCCTGAAGTCACCCCAATGCCTGGAAGTGCCATCTCGCACTGTGCTACAAATGTAGAGTAATCAGCGTGCTGGTTGAGGTCACAGGGAAACTTAGACAAGCCAGACAGGACACATTGTGCAGTCCAAGATGTAACAGGAAGCGCACAGTGAAGGGGTGCTTACTTGTCACCTGCTTAGATAACTCTGACCACTGTGTTTCTCTTCCTTAGGTTTCATAAGTTAGTCATGTATAACTTATGTGTGAACATGAACATGACCCTTACTTTTGCGAGATTCCTGAGGACAGTGACATCCTGTCTTATTTCTTCTCTATTCCAAATGCATAGTTCAGTGCCCCCAAGGCTAGACTTGGAGTAAGTAAACTACTTTTGAACCAATGAAGGAATGAACAGGATAGGGCTTTCTTTTTTCTTTAATGTTTTCTGTTGTCATGACTGAAGACCTGGTGTTGGAAATACACCTGTTAACCTGAGCTTGTATTTGGGCCAAAAAACCCCTCCATCTAAGTAAGCAAGAAATGCTTGAGACTATGCAGGCTTGCAGGTTTTAATGGTGACTAATAACCTAATTTGCAGTCAGCTCAGCTGAGTAAAAAGGAAGATGAGCTAAAAGACAAAAGACTACAGTGAAAGGAATGTTAACATTGTAGAATGTTTCATTAAAAACGGCTCGCAAGAATGGAGTTCAAGGTTTCAGACCCATTCCGAACTGTACTCCCCAGAACAGGCAGTTAGGATATTTTGGAGAAAGACAGCAATATTATGCAAATCAAAAAAGCTGAACATGAAAAAGGCAGCTAACCTTAGCTTTCAGGAAAAGCAGAGAGTGCCTGCATGAGGGGTGTCAGTGGGGAAGGGAGCCATGTGCTGGGCAAAGGTGTGATACCTTATCAAAAGGGCATCAGGAGAAAGTCTCTGTAAGAAGCATTTTGGCTACCACAAAATATATATATATATATATATATATATATATATATATATATATATATATCAGTTTTGAAATAAGGAACTCAAATGAAATAAAAGTTTCCATCTTCTAAAGTGTATCTATTTTTTATTTGAATTTAACGCTTTCCTAAGTGACTGTAGAACATGGATTCCCTTGCAATTTTCCTTGTTCCAAAAGCAATTTCTTAATCCCAAATTGCATGTACCTGCTGTTATGTATGATGGTGGGGATTTATACCAGTGTTAGAAAGTTTTTGTTGGAGGAAAGAAAAATGCCCTGAGCATGTATTCATTTAACTTTCTGATTTTCCCAAGATGCTTCCAGGACCACCGTCTAGTTTTTGCCTCACTTTTGTTTTTATATCTCATATCATAGATTAACATTAGATTCCCTTGTAACCTGCTTATTTTAGAGAATTCAATGCAGTGTCTTAGACAGGAATGCAATTCATCCAGATTTCTTGCGGACACAGTGTGTGGTGCCTAAATATATTCAGCCAGGTTTTAAACAGGGACGGTAAACAGAAACACCATCAAATGAGATGTCATAGTGTTGAATCACTGATTTGGTGTTTGTTTAACATCTATTTAGGTTTTTACATTTTTTTTCTCCAATGGTCCTGAGGCATCACTGAGCAATTAAAACGTTGCTCTCCAACCCGAGCTGCCTCAGAAATGGTGCCATTTATGAAATCTGAAGAGCTCAACACAGCGGGATTCTGATTTGCAGAGAAACCATCCGCAAGCTCATCTTCCCAGGCAGGGAGACACTGGTTAATTTATTTCACTGTATTAGGCAAGACAGGATAATTTCTTATGTTGAATGGTTGCCTGCTGGAAGATTAGACAATTCAGAGGAAGAGGGCTCTGAGCAACAGGCCATCCTGTGGCACTGATCACTGGCAGTCGAGGCTGCAAATGAAAAAATCCATGATGTTCATCTTGACTTATTAAGGGCCATGTGTGAAATCCAAATCGATTGGACACTGTCTCCCCAGCCTCGGCCCACTAGTCCAGAAATAAAATAACTTTTCAGTGGTTTTATTGTGAATACTGTCGTCTCAGTCAAGACCAACCCTTAGTAAATATTTAGAAAATAGTTGAACTTACTAAAATGTTACTAAAACACCCAAAATTGCTTATCTTGGTCGTTTAACTGCATCTGTTTTGGCAGAAGAATAGCATGTAATGAAGCTTTCTTTTGCTTGTTCTTTAAAACTATTTTCTTTCCATTGAATCCCCAGGTATCTTAACAGAAGGTGGTAAAACCCTAACCTAGAAGTGTGCATGGAGTGTAGCTTTTAATACCTAGAACACATCAGTTTCTTCGCTACAACCTTGGATGTCATCTTGCACTAAACTGGTTACTTCATATTAAGATAAACCAGACCATCATCTTCAGTGTTAATATACGTTAAATCTGGAACTCAACTGTAAGGGGAAAAAATTTTCCTGTGAGCTAAGAAATAGTTTGAAGCAAGTTTTAAATTTTTAAACAAATACTTGCCAAATCCCCTTTTCCTGTACAGCAGGAAGCTTAGAGACCCTAAAGGGCTAGGTGTAAAAATTGGAGGCTTTGTGGCTACATGGCCAGCCTCTGTCTCAGTTCTCCACCCTGGCATTGTGGCATCAATGAGGCCATGGGCCACACGCACACCATCAGGCGTGGCCATGTTAAAAATAATGTTATTTACAGAAACCAGTGACTGGGCAGACTTGGTCTGGGGGCCACGCTTGTGAACTCTGAATGTACAACATCAAGTGAAGAGATACTTAGGAGATAAAGTTACACAGTTTATATTGTGCTCACCCCAATTTGGTCTAGAGGGATAGTGATGAAGAAACAGAAAGAGGATGCAAACAGGTGATACGTATGTCAGGCAACCCACACCTTTAAGTACAAACCAGGGGATCTCTGCATTGATACCCACGTGGCCATGGTTTTGAAAATATTCTACTACCCGAGCACAAATTGCAGTCTTTCGGGTCTCTCCTCCAAAATATTCTCATGGTTGTGTAGCGGTAACTGTGGTTTGCTGAATTGTTCACCTGAAGCCTATATAATTTTATCAACCTATGGTACCCCAATAAAGTTAATTTAAAAAAGCTTCGGGAAATTCAAAGGAATAAAACAACCACTGTCTCACCACACATGGTCACTGTAAAGGATATCATTGCCTGGAGACAGAGCCCAGACTCCACTTTGGAGAAAATGTGGCATCCAGTAGAAAGTGAACGGTGCTCTTGGTAAGAAACCAGGAGCTGCTGGGCTGAAAGGAATGAGAAAATGTGTCACGATCATGTGGAATAATGTTTAGTAGTGGTGCAGTGTGTGTCAGGCACCTTGCTAAATGCTTTCACATCTCATCTCATTGCATTTGCTGCTCCTTACAATTCTCTATGTGATAAATTGTTTAATAACTAAAGTAATTATAATTCATGCACAAAAAAAAAAAAAAGCTTAATATTGGCTACCATCCAGTGAATAACTACTATCAGGCAGTTTTCATTTATTAAAACTTCAAAGGAATCTTTCAAATTGAGCATTACCATTCCAGTTTTATAGATGAAGAAATTGTAGCTTAGATGGGTAGCCCGAACGAGTCACTGGCACAGCCAATGTGGAGATACAAGTGCCTTCCACTAGCCGTACCTCACACTCTTGCATGCCATGGAATGAACCTTAGCTTCTCAGCCTGGTAGCTGTAGACCTGCCTCCTGACACTAGAAAGGTGCTCACTGAATGCTGTGGGGATGAATGAAAGGCATCTAATACCTTTATCCGTCAAAAAGGCCCAATACTAGCAATGAACCACACGTGGCTGTTTGTAAGGCTGGTTTCCCTCGCAGCATTGCAATGATTGTTATTAGTGTGGCTTGAAAGCTAATAATAATAATAATAAATGCAATCTACAGATGCCGAATCAGAGAATTGTACACACGAAACCTATGTAATCTTATGAACCAATATCACCCCAATAAATGTAATTTAAAAAGAATGTCAAATGATCCTTCTAATAAGAGCTTCTGCCAGGACGGTACGAGTCACTAAGGCAATTTAAGGGGACATGAAGACAAAAGAGCGTATGTATTGGAAAATGCATGAAGTTTTTAGTGTGTTACTCTAGCTATAACATCAGATTAGATGCATGCTGAGAATTTTGGGGGACTTAAATGAGAGCATTACATTAATGCTTAACTATGCATTTTGTGTTTGCCTTGCAATTTTCTCAGTTTCATACCTATTATCTAGGTCTCAGGTGCTTAAGAAGAACAATGGCACCTGTTCATTTTTTCCTCATGAGTGGATGGTGCAGATGTAGGTCATTTCCATAGTTGCTGAAAGTTCTGTTGGCCAGTGGGGGTGTACAGTGTAAGTTCACCTTTGCATTTGTTTTTAGTCAAAAGGCAGTACATGTAATGCAAAGCCTTTAGAGAAGTACTTAATTTAAGCATAATTAAAACACGTTAGAACATTATTCTGAAGTACCAGGACACACAGAAGTCCTAAGCCTTCTTTGATAGCTCTTTCAGGACTTTTAGAGACATGTGGATTAAGAAATAGAAGTGCAACTATAAAATGTAATTAGCAGAGAAACAAAAATAATGTTTAAATCAACGAAACTTAGAGAAGGGTGTGGAAACAGATGAAGGACGACAAAGTAAGGGAAATGACAGTCCTACCTTACATGGCCCACTGTCAAGCACTTACAATCTAACGGGATTGAGGTAAGAAATTTATATAGGCATTCAGGCAGTGTTATGGGCATAAACAGCAGAGGATAGGAAACCAACACCCTTCAAATACAATTTTAAATATGGTGCCAAGTTTGTTGGAGGCTAGTTCAAGTGATGAATGGACATAAAAATTACAAAGCAGAGGAAAGAGAATTATTGTTTATGACTCGCTGTAAAACTTGTGAAGAGAAGTGAGTAAAGAGCAGTACTTAATCATACTTCTTTAAGTATAATTAAACACACACATATGTACACATATGCGGGACAAGAAGGAAAGAAAAACATCTAGATAGCATTGATAACTGCCCGTAGCTGAACCCCCTGCAGGAATGAATAAAACAGAGTGAATACACACGCAGTAGGTACAATAGGACACGCAGTAGGACAGTTGAGTCCAGGGGAGAATGAAAAAAGTACAATTCAGGAGGAATCGTACACAAAATTGCCCTCAGGAAATGTTTACTAGCTTTGATGACATCATTGTCTCTTTTGCTGCACGTGAACAGTAGCCCCCTGAGTGACAAAAATGATGGCGGAGCCTAATGTCGACACTGAAGCTAAGATGTGTCAAGTACCCAGCATGAAATAGGTATTCCATTCCATTAGAACTTTTCATAAACTCTTGCATAATTTGCATGGCAGAGCTAGCTGTGAAAGTGGCATAGTCTCACAGATAGTCTATTTTATGTTCTTAAATTTTCCATTGGTTCACACATTTATTTTGGTGTGAAATGGGGGAACCTGTCAGACTTTTGGCTGGTCTGGGTTTCAGGCCTTCAAAAGCTCAAATTGTGTGGGTTGATGTGTAAGAAAGATAAGGAAATAAAACTCTAGTATAAAGATTTGTGTCGGAATCACACACCCGGGGCTTTTTATTTTTAAAGGGGGGATTTAGCACTGTGCAAAGAAATTGAATTTTTTGAAAAGATAAGACTTAAATGACTTAGAGCATTGAAGCAAAAAAAAAAAAAAAAAAATGTACATTCTCCTTGAAGTTTCTTCTATGGAATAAAACCCCAGACCAGCTGTGGTTAACCAAACTATTAATTTCTGCTTTACCCTTTTCAGCTAAGATATTGAGGATCTTCTTTGAAAATATGAAAGACTTGGATTTTTTTTTAAAGACTGCAGTTATTTTTGCAATACCAAAACAGATCTGTTATACTAGGAGTTTGTCATTTTGTCCTTCCACTGGGAGAGATGCTGGTGGTCCAGCGTTCAGTAAACAAAGGGACCTTGGCCTTCAGCCCATGTGGTGCCAGTCTGCGCCCTGAGGGTGCAGGTTGATTATACCAGCAAAAAAGCACCCTTTCAGATGAGACCTGGAAATCTTGTCCTGTTTCCAGCTATGCGGTTTCTAAGAATCAAATGATCCCATCCGTTGAGGTTTGGTTAGGTGTCTTCTAACTCCATGGGGCCATAAATACACTGTTACACTTTCTACACTGCAGCTTACGTGAGCATTTGGGATAGTCCCTGGTTACCAGTTTTCTTACCCATTAAATAATAATGCCAAACTACATGGTCTAGAAAGTTTTTTCTAAGTAACCAGCTAAAGCATTATCGTTCTAATGTCACCCTTGGGAACACATTTATTAAAAGAATTAAAAGGGGTGGTTTTTCGGTCTTCTTGTGTGCAATAGACCTGCACAATTAACTTCGACTTACTGTTTCATTGCATTTATATTCAGTGAATCAGTATTGCACGCTAATCTCTGAAGACCGCAAAATAAATAAGAAAAGGCCCAACCTTTCAAACAGCTCTCAGTCTATTTGGAAAAATAAATAAGGAAAGATAAATTATACTATGTGAATAACATTTTGACACAGTAAAAAAAGGAAGGCTATAACCTTGAACATACAGAGCATTTGACTGAAGGTAATTTGTGTTTGAAATAATGCTCCTTGTAAAAGTTCTGAAGATCTATAGATTTTCTTATTGATTTCCTAGATTCAGACAAAACATTAATACCTATCAATTCCAACCCCCATGTCTGACCAGCATGAATCCAGAAGCCTGAGCAATTGAGTGGCTTCCCCAAATTCATCCATCGTATCAGTGGCAAAGTCTTGCATGTTTCTAAATCTTCTGCTATTGTCCCTGGTGCCTCCCCTCCAGGTGTTAGCCAGTCTAGCAGATGTTCAAACCCTCAGTTCCTCCCCTCGCCCACTTTCCTGGCAGCTTCTTCGCCTTTCCTTACACCAGTCATGCCTCCTGGGCACTTTCACTGGTTCAATTAAGATCCTTGTCCACCCCCCACGTACCGGGATGTACAGCTGATTGCCCCCCATTCAGGTAGCATCCCAAATTGTCCCCTCGGGGAGCGCTCTGCTGTTTCTCAAACTTGCCCCATGATTGCTTTTCATTCCATGTATGCCCATCCTTGCCGTTGACATTTTTCATAGCGCTTGTCTCTGCCTGAAGTTAGTTTTTATGTTGAACATCATGATGAGTGCTGAGGAAAAGTTAATGGACATAAGGACTGAACTGAGCTGTATTTATAGTTGGCAACTCTTCTTGGTTAGTTAACGCAAGTGGCTGTAATCGATAACCCCCTGAGTGGCAGTGGTGTGCACAGTGGCGATTTGCTTCTCAGCCTCAGGCTGGTCCACAGTAGGTGATGTTGGCTGGCCAGTAGCTTCCCCTGTGGCAATTCAGAAACCAGATTTCTTCCTCTTTGGGCCTCACCCGACTATAGTAATGCCAACTCCTCTGCAGTTAGTGAGTTTGGAAAAAGGGATAAGAGAAAGCACACTGCTTTTCTTTTAAGCTCCTTAACTTAGAAATGATGCTCATCACTTCTGCTCACATTTCCTTGGCAGGGTACCCAAGGCCCCATGTCTGTGTTAGGGAGCCAGAGAATATGATCCGTGGATGGGCAACTGTTGGGAAGGGAAGGCACAGATAATAACAGGTAGTGCAGGTGGTGCGGTGTCAGGGACCCCTGCCCTCAGAGAACCCCGGTTCAGTGGATGAAATAGCACCCTCCCAAACAGCTCTGGCCAGTGGCTCAAGGCCAAAGGCCCAGTTCTTTGTTCCCAAAGATCTTTTATTGAAAAGGGTAAACTTGGAGGCCTGTAGCTTGTCAATCAATGCTAATCAATGCTAATTACAGGGAAATGGAAAACAAGTGAGGGGGTAGGGAGATCTCACTCAGGTCAGGATGTGCATCCAAATTCAAAAACTTCTGCGGTTGATACAACAAAGGATTAGGTGAGGTGAGAGAACAGTCTGGGCTTCATAGTAACTAAAGTATTTTCCCATGACCTGGTCTCCCTCCCCCAGGGCACCGGTTTTAACATGTATGTACCCAGCATTTTTGGTCTTGCGGTCAGGACTTACAGGTTTAGCCTGGCCTGTGCAGGACCCCAAATTTCCCTGTTTTCCCAGGTGGGCCCCAACAGTGCAGAACTGTGCAGTGAGGCCCTGTTCATTGCACATCTGGAAATGTAGGGCTCCACAACATACTATGCCTATTCTTACACAAAGTTATAATTTATCAGAAGAAACATGATGGATACGAATTAAGGTCATTCAAACCGATTTCTGGTGTATGCAAATTTTGTGGTAGAAAAATAGAATGGTGGAACATGTGTCCCTGTATTTGTCTAAACCGAGAAAAGTATGGGCTTTTCATTGCTGTAGCTCCTCTGTCTATTTTCAGATGGCCTAACCCATGCAAAATCTAGTGTGGCTTATGTGGCTAAAATCTTCTGTTCTGTATTTATGTTGTTTTCGACTTTGTGATCTCTTTTTAAGCATCTTTCAGTTTCTTTATTGGGTAAACAATTTGTGCTCGGCTTAGAATCCTCAGTAACAGGAATTATTTCAGTAGAGATTGGAATGGAGGAAGAGCTGGAGTTACAGTTTTATAACTTGAGCTAAGAATTAATTGTTAGGAGAATATCTGTCTGAAAAGGGCTTAAAGCAAAATATAGTATTTCGACTTCAAATGAAGTAGATGAACATGATATGAATCAAAAGTTGGCAAATGCTTTTTTGAAAAGGACGGGACAGTATTTTAGGATTTGCCGGTTACTATCTCCGTCCCAAGTGCTCAGATTTGTCATTATAGCATATAAAGGTCTCAATTTAGAGCCAATTTAGGTAAGTTTTGTTAAATTTTAAGCCCCCTCCCCTTTTTGAAATTATGTGAAATCCTCCTAGGTCAGCTCAAAGGGAAAGAAACTGTCAATCCTACCCTGTTTAGCACTCTGTGAAGGCCTGTAATGCTCAATTAGGTATTTAGTAGCCACCAGGTTGGGATGTGCACATGTACCGGTAAATGAGTGAGACGGAGAGCGAGGGACAGTGTTGGGGTCAGATGTCCATGTCCCTCTCAGATGCCAGGAGCTCAATCACTGGGGGCAATGGACCATAGGATCATCAGGTATCTTCTGCTTGGCTTCCTACTTGATGCTCCTGATCGGACACAGCGTTTCATTTCCAATATCACAGATGACAGAGTACAATGCAGAATGAGTGGCTGCCAATGTCACAAGGTCCAGGAAAGAAACTGCAGCTCTGCCTCTGTGTTGAGATGAACAGCAATTGAAAATAAATGCCCATTTCCAAGTCTTTGGTCTTGTTTAAGTTTTACAAGTTTGATATCTGTTTGTTATTATCTGAAGGTAGCCAGGGATGTTTATCTAAGTTGCCAGAAGAGAAAAGAAATAGGGATGTAGAAAGGATCTTGGCCTGGTGGTTTATGAGCTTAATTTTTTTTTTTTCTTTTTTTTTTTTTTTTTTTTTAAGATTTTATTATTTCCAGAGAGAGGGAGAGAGAGGCAGAGAAGGAGAGAAGCATCCATGTATGGTTGCCTTTCACCTGCCTCCAGCCACAGATCTGGCTGGAGACCTGGCTTGGAACCTGGTTATGTGCCCTGGCTGGGAATGGAACCAGCGACCTTTGGGTTTGCAGGCTGGTGCATTATCCACTGTGCCACCAGCCAGGGCTTTATGAGCTTAATTTTAAACCACAGTATTGAGGGTGCACTGCTAACATGTACGTTGATAGTTTTGTTGGATAATTATCCATTTGAAGGAAGAGGCTGATAAGCTTTCACTACAGTATAACTTCAACCATCTATTTCAACTTTCTAGTCTCTAATTACTAATTATCATTTCTGAGACAAAAGTTTCTACTCCTGGTTTTGCTTTCCTTTTTCTATTGAGAGATCATATTGAATTGAGATGGGACTTGGAAGGCCTGGAAATGATACATTCATTTCTTACTTTTCATAAACTCTGAAATTTTATTTACCTATAGGAGGTGTACCAGCATATTTCCCCCAATACTCTGCCCAGGAAATTCAGCATATTTTGCAATCTGTAGAGAAACTAGAACATTTTAGAGACCACAGCTAAAAAAGCTAAACTAAACAAATGCAATTACTGATGCAAAGTAAGAATTAATAATGCATTAATGCATTGATTCATGAATCCCCTCACTCCCATCCCATGAATACCTGAGACTCTCTTTTGCATCATATTTGAATGTCCTTTTTCTAGAAAAAGCAGAGAATGTGAGGATATGTCCATAGTAGGCATAGTAATTTCAAATGGTTTGCCAAGTACTGTTGGCAAACAAGGGTACTTCTCTGTACTCAGCCTTTTCAGGCACCCTCGTTGGACCACTAATTATGAAGGGCACATTTTTCTAGTTTCTTCCTCGCCAGCCACAGGGGCTAAAAGAAAGCTATTTACCATCTACAACATGCAGGAACTGGTTAACAGCTAAAAAGAGTATGTGTGTACCTGAAATGTTGTAAATGCCTTTGGTGAATAGGACCTACTTAGAGGTGTGTTTTCTTTCACATTCACTGGATTTCACCCAAGTTAATGAGGAATCATGAGCACTTACAGCTCCACATGTAGATAGGCTCTCTTGCACTTGGCTGGTTCTATTGTCCCTGCTTTTCCTTTTCCCTCATTTTCATTACCTTTTAAAATGCATCGACCTGCCCCCCTCCCCACACCATTTCCTTCCATTTTCCTCGTTACTTTTTGTCTTATTTATTCTTTCTCTACTTTCTTATTCTCTCTCCTATTCCTCTTTTCACTTCCTGCCTTATTTCTAAGAAGAATGGCTCCTGATTGAGACCTGTGTATAAGAAGGGGCTACTTCGGAGAGCTAATGCAACCTGCAACTGAAAAGACAAAATGATAATAAAAGAAAGAAGATGCCAGCCTTCATGGTCAGAATTTTCACTTCTGATGGTGTGGTTCATTGAAATAACTCCACAACCTCATTTGGTTTATTTTATAAGACATCTAGCTCTAATATCTTTTCTTTCTCATGAAAAGATTAAGTTTCTTTTGAATCCCACTGGTTCTCCACCTTGTCCAATACTCCCAAGCAGTGAAAAGCCTATATATAAATCAGTAAGATATTCCAGCAGTTTTGCATGCCATCAGCTGAATGTAATGTTTTTGAAATGCAAGCACAATTCTTTCTAAGTAGGCATTTAATTTTATTGGAATTTGCATTTGACAGTCCAAATTCCTGTGTTTCAACATCCCAGTGAAATAGCTCTTTGAATTTTAATGGATGGAATATAGTGAAATTAACCTTTTGCCAAAAAGGGGGAAAAAAAGCACTATTCTAGGCAAAAGCGTTCACACTGTTTTGAATCACTTCTGTGTAGTTATAGTAGAGTGAGTACCATTCATTTAATTCACAGGGTGATGAAACGATTCTGGAAGGAGAATGTAAACACCAGGCTTCCTTTATTACTCTGTGAGGCATCATCAGAAAGTGTGGGAGGCTGCCTGGAACTCCATTTCATTACTGCCTTTTTTCTTCCAATATTAGTGGTGATAAGAAAGATAGCTGCAAAATGCCTAAACCTAAAGTGCTTTTGGAAAATGCTTGAAATTTCTATGATTATCTTTACCTTGTGTTTTTGAGCTTACTCATGAAACAGTTGAACCAATCACCTTCAATAAACTTAGCCATCAGCAGTGTCTAAAAGCTTTTCATAAATGTCTTCCTGGTTTTCCTTGAAATTGAGAAACTATGCATAGAAGCATGAGGTTTCGATCTTAAATACTTAATATTTTTGGACAATATTAATCCTACTAAAGAATGCTGTTGGCCAGCTATTAACTGTGTACGGAATCTGTGTATAAAACCCAACTTGTTAAAATATTGTGTATACATGTTCATAGGCAGAAGCATGTGCTGCTTCCCAGTTGGCTGTGGCTACAGTTGGGAAATTCACCTGTAAGCAAGACAAGTTTTGCACTATTTTATTGTGAAAGTATTTATTATTAGGAACTGTATTTAATACTCATGGTTTCCACTTTTATTACTGCATGATAAACCTGTATTTTTCCAGTAAAAGCTAAATAAGTACACACAAGTGAAAATGGAAATATTTGACTCTAACCATGCCTTTATTGACATTTTGTATATGTTGGTGACTAAGCAAATAGTGGTAAGTTAATAAAGATAAGGATGAATTGCAGTTATTAGTCAAAGTAGTCTAATTTGAAAAGCTTCTAAATTAATCTAAAATGGAGAAATGTTCCTCATCTTCTTTTGTCTTTGCTCAGGGTCTTTGAAGACAGATGTAGTTACTTTAATGAAATTACCATGGAAATATTTTGACAAGAGTTTGCATTCCTCATAGTATCAATGCTGAAATAACCCATCAAATGACTTAAGTAACACATTTATGGAACAATAACAGGAACAAGTGGACAGTGACTTTCCAGTAATGTCACCTTTGACATACTTAACCTCTTTTGGTCTCAATGTCATTGTTTAAAGAGTGGTTAACAGTGGGATATATACCCAGAAGTGGGATTGCTGAATCAGATGGTATTCTATTTTTACTTTTTTGAGGCATCGCTATATTTTCTATAGTAGCTATACCAATTTATATTTCCAAATGACAGTACACAATGGTTACCATTTTTTCCACATCCTCCTCAGCATTTGTTACCTCTTATCTTTTTGATCATAGATGTTATAACAGGTGTGAGGTGATATCTTACTGTGGTTTTGATTTGCATTTTCCTGATGATTAGTGATGTTGAGCATCTTTGGAATAAATGTTTATTCAGGTCCTTTACCTACTTTTCAGCCATATTATTTATATTTTTCTATTGCGTTAGATGAGTTCTTTTGATATTTCTATATTAGATGCTTATCAAATACATAATTTGCAATTATTTTCTCTTACTCTGTAGGTTCCCTTTTCACTCTGTTGATCCTTGGCTTTGCTGTGCAGAAGCTTTTTAATTTGATGGCATCCAAGTTGCTTAGTTTTGCTTTTGTCGCTTGTGGTTTTAGTATCATATCAAAAAATAAAAATCATTGGTAATAATCTCAAAGATCCTTTTCCCTATTTTTATAGGTGTTTTATTGCTTCAAATCTTACATTTAAATCTTCAAGTTATATCTACTTAATTTTTGTGAGTGTTGTAAGATAGGGGTCCAATTTTATTCTTTTGGGTGTGAATGTTCAACTTTCCTAGCACCATTTATTGAAAATATTACCCTTTCCCCATTGAGTATTCTTGGCTTCCTATCAAATAACAGTTGACAGTTACACAAGGGTTGATTTGGGGGCTCCTGATATTTGTTCCTGCTGGTCTGTGCATTTGTTTTTGTGCCAATACCATGCACACTTAATTACTATCACTTTGTAATATAGTTTGAAGTCACGAAGTGTGGTGCCTCCAGCTTTGTTCTTTCTCTGGATTGTTTTGGCTTTTTGGTTCCATGCAAGTTTTGGGGTGTTATTTATATATTTCTGTGGGGAAAATGTCATTGGAATTTTGTTAGGGAGTGCTCTGAATATACGGTTGACTTTATAGAGCACAGACATTTTAATAATATTCATGCATTTGATTCATAAGCATGGGTTCATGGATTTGCATTTATTTATATTTTTCAGTTTATTTTCAGCACTGTCTTACAGTTTTCAGTGTACAGGTCTTTTATCTCCTTGGTTAAATTTATTTCTAAGTGTTTATTGGTTTTGATGTTATTGTAAATGGGATTTTGGTCTCAATTTCTCTTTGTGATAGTTCATTATTAATGTATAGAAGCACAATGGATTTTTGGATGTTGATTCTGTGTCCTGAAACCTTACAAAATTACTGTATTAGTTCAATTCACCTTGAAGTATTTTCATGAGGATGATTCTAATCATCCTGGCTGAAAGGGATTTATTTTCACACACTCTTAAAGTAATTACTATCTTCCACTAAAGGATACACAGGTACTATTAAGGTGATTTGTGTTTGGTGAAATAGTTTTGTAAAAAAAGAGTGAGAGAAAGAAGGAATGAGAGAAAATGAGGGCAAGAGAGAGAAGGAGGAATACTTTATTAAACTTTGTAAATTTGACAAAATGGAGTAATATAACCATAGTTTTATTTTTAAGAATATAACATTTATTTTCAAAATATGTGTTTTATGTAAAGAAAATATTGAAACCATTCCTTGTTTCTAAAACTACTTTTTAGTCTTCCTAGCAAAATAAAAGTTTACCTGGCTTCTATTGATACCAAATGGAAGCTACCACATAGATATTTGGCCATGTTAAATATTTTATTTAACTTAGGTCCCTTAGAGAAATAAAAAGCAGCCTGGGGTTTAGGAGAAGAGGCCATATTTACAGAGTTCTTATCTATAATGCTATTTGAACTTGTGTGAGCCTATTTGTTCCCTTAAGTCAACTTTTCCATTTTTAGTATCATATCAAAAAATAAAAATCATTGCTAACAACAATCTCAAAGATCCTTTTCTCTATTTTTATAGGAGTTTTGTTGCTTCAACTCTTACATTTAAATCTTCAAGTTATTTCTATTTAATTAGCATTTTTAGTGCTTTTCAGGTCAGCATTTGTGCACAGCATATGAGTTGCTTAGAGCACCCAGGTCAGTTCACTGCCAAATGCACGTGGACAGAAGTCTTAAAAAACTTCATCCTACCGATAGGTGCCTTTCAAGTGTATAAAAATCAGTTCTCTCCCTGTGTAGGTGGATTGTACTTCTGCTTTACAAGGGCATGGAGTGGGATTGTGGTTCAGTTCCTTTTGAATTTGCTTTTATTTTAATTTATTTTTATTGTTGACACTATTACATATGTCCCTGTCCCCACCCACCCACCAGTGACCTTTCCAAGCAGCCTCTGCCCCTGCCTCTGTTTCTATTGAAAACTTCACATAGTAGGTTATTAATGTATCAGGTTAGTTTGGTTTAAGAGTATTTTGCTCTGTTCTGTAGCTGATTTTTCCCTTTTCACTAATTTCAACATGTTCTCTTCTCCTAAGGTCCAAGTAACATTTCACCAAGAAAATTTTGTTTATCATTAAATACTTCTTATCTAACCATAGTTGGGTTTCTTAGGCAAATTATGTAACCCAAAGAGTGAGGGAATTATGACATTCTGCTATTACAGTTGACCCTTTTAAACATGGATTTGAACAGTGCAAGTCCACTTATGTGTGAACTTTTTTCAATGAACAGACAATGGGCCCTCCCTTTTTTTTTTTTTTAAGATTTTATTTATTATTTTTTCAGAGAGAAGGAAAGGGAAAGAGGCAAAGAGGGAGAGAAACATCACTGTAAGGTTGCCCTTCACCAGCCTCCAGCCATGGATCTGGCTGGAGACTTAGCTTGCAACCTGGTTATGTGCCCTGGCTGGGAATCGAACCAGCGACCTTTGGTTTGCAGGCTGGTGCCTATCCACTGTGCCATCAGCCAGGGCTTTGGGCCCTCCCTTTTCCTAGGTCAACTGACTGCAGATCAACACTAGTATTTTTGACTTTAGTACTCACAGTGGGCCTGGAAAGGGTCCCTGCAGGTACAGAGGAACAACTAAGGTCTGAGGAGGCAGAGTTGATATGTGGAGTTCAGGTTGTGTCAGGGATAAGCTCTCCTAGCCCCTGTCCTCTTCCAGAATCAGCTGCCGTTTTAGAGATAGACATCAGGTTGAAGGACAAACACATCTTGTGGTCTGTTGGTATTTATGTAGGGATCAGTTAAAATGGGGACAAGGAAAAGTCATTTACTAAAAGCACAGGGAAGTGATTTTTTTCAAATCATGACACTTTTCTAAGAAAAGACCATAAAGAGCTGAGAACAGCTGGAAGAGGCTCAGCTGAATAGGGTGCCATGTTCAAAGGATTTGGGGAGCAATAGGGGACCCCAAGAGTTAATTCATTGTGAACCTTCATTGCCATACACACACTTTTTGGCATCTGGGGGCAAATTGTCAGTGTTCAAAATCATCAGCACTTGATGGGAAATACAGTGATGAATGTCTCTACCTTTTAGAAGTTTTAGTGCAGGCGGGGAGAAAATTAGAATACACCGGTTAAAAATAATTTTTTAAGACTCAATTAAGCATGTTGAGAAAAAAAGAGCAGTTAGATTCGGCCAGATCTGAAGGGAAAAATAACTATTGGTGAACTATTGGAGTTTCATCAGAGCCATGGAGATCATGCGGAAATAGAGGAGTAGGTCATTTACTTTGGAGTATTATTCATTGAAAAGCATGTTGCAAAGTGCAGCCGGTTCATAACATAACATGGGACTTTAATTCAGACGAAGGAGGAAGGACCCCTGATCTGCAGGTATGATGGTCATGAACTGGAACAGGCAGAATGAAGGCAGGAAGGGAGAAACGAGTCTCTGGGACCCTCTGTGGGTGGGCACATGTGTGCTCTGGGTACCCCACATGATCAGAATGTTATTACCATGGGAGAGAGCACTTGGAAAGCTAATGAAAAATTTTCAAGGTTGTTAAGCAAAAAAAGTTATGAACAAAGCAGTCACGAACACAACCTCTCCAGAGACCTCGCAGCATTCTTTAAAAGAAGAAAGTGTAACGGAATGATGCAAATCATTCGTTTATTCTCGTAGAAATAACTGGGCGCATACTGAACTGGGCAAAGTGCCGCCATCTCTGCACAACAAAACTGAAGAGTGATCGTACTTCTCCGTCATCCTTGTTGCTATGGCGATTTACGTATTCAGAGCCTAACGGTGTGTGAATGGCAGAAGAAGTGATTATGAATTGTTGCATTCCTCTGGAAGTGCTCACTGGGAAGAAATGACGACTTTAGCATAAATGTGCTGTCACGGCTTCAACGATGATAGTTGCGTGCCTGTCGTTGGCTGTACTGGGAAAACACTGCTCATGTCTAGGAGGTGGCATTACAGAAAGCAGAAGACCCCAACTGAGAAGGGAACTAGCACACACACAACTCCCTTGCAGGTGTGTCTACTACGCATTGTTACTGCAGAAACCTTAGTATGAATATACCCAATGGTGTTTGTTAGAAAACCATGTTTAGAAACCTAAATGCTTCTACATGTGTGTTGCTGTGTGTTTGGGAAAGAATTTGGTGGGTGACTTTTTAAAATCCAACACCAAAGGTGACCATTTTAAACTGCAGGTATTCCTGTGACCAGGCCCAATGTCATTAAATCTAGTAGATATGAAGAAAAGTGTGGTCACATTTGGATCTTTTGTTACAATGACCCACTGTAATGTGAATGCCGATGATTAGCAATAAAACCATGTAACATAATTAGTGTATGGTTTTTTAAATAAAGTGGTGCTAGGATTTTTCTCTTTGAAATGTCAAAGGATATTTGAAACTAAATTATTATTTTATCTTTTTCCAAGGAAGGCATTGCTCGCATTGTTTTGCATTGCAGATCTGAATTGTAAATGCTAGAGATGGCAATCTTCGTTCCTTGTCTGTCCTCATGTGGCAGATGGGTGGCTTTGGTCCACTGTCTGGTCTTGGGTATCATCCTGAGCATGGCAATGTCGTTCTTGATGAAAAGAAAACTAGTTTTCAAGTGACAGTTTCAGAAAATGTGTAGTATTTTCCAGGTTCAGCCAGTACCATGGTGATATCCTCTAAACCCTTCAATATGCATAATATATCTGATAGATGATCTGTTCTCTCCTCCAATAAAGATTATCATTTTCTACTGCTGGGCAGGTGGAGCATTTCAGCCCTGTCTTCCTGGAGAAAAACACTACCCAACAAGACAAGGCTTAATGGGAAAAGATTTCAGAAGTTACGAAGTTAAATTTATGGGAAAAGAAACATGTGACATTGTAGGTTATTGAAAATAAGTAGAAAGGGAGCTGGGATTTGATTTTTTTTTTTTTTAATAATCAGTGTTTCGTGCTCGCTTCAGCAGCACATATACTAAAATTGGAACGATACAGAGAAGATTAGCATGGCCCCTGCGCAAGGATGACATGCAAATTCGTGAAGCGTTCCATATTAAAAAATATATAATAATAATAATCAGTGTTTCAAGACTTTTTCACTTCTCTTATGCGCAGTGTGGACCATCTTCCTGTGGTAGTTTCTTCTTAGAAGAAACTACATGTCCTCAGGGCATGCGGATTGTTCGAAGCAGAGCAGTTGATTGTTTATATTTTGAGCATTCCTATTCAAGTTCTTTTAGAAAGTGGTTTTTTTTTTTTTTTTTTTTTTTTTTTCAGATCGGTAATTTTAAAGATTCAATGACTTCTTAAGTATAATTTTATGATAATTAGGAAACAATTTTTCTAGCTAAACACAGCTTGAATGTTATAGTGGCAATTACATGAAAAATAGAAATTCACCTTGCAGCAATTTTGGGAATGATTTCTGCTAAGTGAGTAATTCATATAAAATGATTTTTGTTGGCATTACACCATAGAACTGCCACGTTTTCCATCTTAAGAATGAAATTAGTGATTGTTGAGCTTAGATTATTTTTCAATTATAGATTGTCAGTTTTACATATCTGAAGTTATATGAAATTGCCATGTTTGTGTTAATTGATCCTAATCATTTATATGTATTTTAATGTAATACATATAAATTTTTAAATGATTTTTCTCATTATGGCTATTTTTTGGTTTAACAACATTTAATATCCTTTCTATTACATGACTTTATATAGAGAACTCAAAACACACAAACAGCTCTTAATTCTTTTATCTATTTGTAAAAGAATTATATGTGAATTTGTTCATGGTAATATGTACTAGTTTAGAGGAACCAGTGTAGATCATGATACATAAAACATCTTCATGTGGGACTCATCTGATAAAGTGCTATACCCTTTTTTGCTTTAACTACACCTCTCTCTAAGACAGTATTTAACTCTTACAGCTATATATTCTAAACATTGATATCTCTGTAGTTTTTATTGCCAGCTCCAATGTCTTCATGGGTTCTAGAACTTATGAACCCAGTTGCATGAGAAAGCTCAGCAGTCCATGAGGAAGGCATGGAGATTCTGAAATCGCTGTTCCCAAACAAACCTTTACACATCTGAGGAAATCTTGTAACATTGGTTAGGAAAAGGGTGGGGGGGAGGGATTGAAAAAGAAATATTTACAAAAAATAGAAACTGTACAAAGTAAAGAAAGACTTCAAATAATTCATGTTTTCAGATTGAACTCAAGTAAAATATTTAATTAGTAAGAATAACATAATAACTTGCATTTGAAGATCAAAAATAGCCTTATAAAATAGCAGTAAAATTTTAAATAATATAAATTTTGAGAGATAAAATTGGTTAAGGGAATCCCTTAGAATATAAAACAAGATAATGAAAGAAAACACAAGAAAAATAGCAAAATGAGATGGAGAATATTAAAATAATAAAATTCTAGAAAGAGAAATAAGGATAAATTTATCTGTAAAATATTTGTAGAGTATTTTTCATAACCTTGGGCTATGTGTTTTCAGAATGACAGAGAAAACAATGTTCAGCCAAATGGATGAAAAACACCCACACCAGGGGGCATGATTATGAATTTTCAGAACAATCAGGAAGGTTCCACAAGCTGCCTGAGGAAAAAGTAAATAAAAACCATTAAAAAATAAAGCCCTCATAGGCACAGAAAACAGCACGGTGATGACCAGAGGGAGAGGGGAGGTGGAAGAAGGTACAGGGGGATAAATTGGAGATGGAGGAAGACTGATTTGGGGTGGTGAACACAATACATTGTACAGATCATGTGCTATAGGATTGCATACCTGAAACATATACTTTAACCAATGTCAATTTTATTTAAAGATTATGCATCAAAATGGCTTTGGAATTCTCAACAGCAATACCAGAAGCAAGAAGACAATATTGTCTGTAAAATTTAGAGATAAAAACAAAATCAACAAACAATTTCTCATATAGAACTCCATATGTAGCCAATTATAACTCAAGTGTGAGAATAAATACCAATATCCTCGGTCATACAATTATAGTTATTTATCACCTTTGCTTTCATGCCAGGGAAGTGCAGCAGGGATGTTCCCTTCCCATAAGAAAATAAATCTCGACAAGAGGGCAAGGACTAGAAAACCAGAGTCTGACAGAGAAGACAGTAATAATCTCCAGCATGATGGAAAGGGGCAGGGGTCTCGGGGTCACTGCCTTCTGCAAGGAGTAGAGATCGATTGGGCCAGATTGGGCCATTTTGACTCCAGAGATGACCATGCTGTGTCTTCTGAGTTCACACCACTCTCTTAACCTGCCAGGTTTCTAAGAGAGGGATCTTCAAGCAGAGAACGTCTTCAGTGCCCAGTAGTGCTGCTGGGTGAACCAGAGTAAGGTCCGTCCTACGCAACAAGGACTCTGGTTGAGTGCAGTCACTTGGATTAGCCTCTTGTTGTAGGCAGGGTGGAAGTTGTTCCTTCTCACTGACCAGCAATTCAATATGTACATACACAATTCTTTCTCAGGAACAGTAACACTGAAGGAGTTTTTCTTTGTTACAGGAACTTTTTAACACATGGCAGGTTCAGCGGGTAGGAAGATCTATCCAATATTACCCATCAAGGATACACCTCATTTTGATTTGCCCCACTTTTTAATTTGACAGTTACTTACCCCTTAGTTTTCTGGTATCCTGTTATTTCATGGGGTCTATCAGGCAATCACACTACATATTCTCTCACTGTAACAATAAGTCACTGTATCTATTGATCCTGGAGGTAACCCTATCTAGTGGTCTGTGCCAGGACAGAGCAGAAAATAAGAAAACCAACTGGCTTTCTTTCATTCTTTCAAATACATAATGCAATGGTGAGCTGTAATTTTGATGGCCTTTATTTGAAAATTATTGAAGAAGAGACTGAATATTTTGATATATTTTTTTTAAAGTTGTACTCTGTTCTTTTACTGTACCTTGTATTGGAATCTGGAGTGTTGTAAAGGTGAAGTGGTTCTCATTCTCAAGGATGATGAAAACAAATGGAAAAAGTTATGCAGGTGCCTTATAAAAATCTAGATTATACATGTATAGAAAATATGCATACACTTGCACTAGCCTACATAATTAGTGCAAATTTCCATGCCAAATGGAACTATGAGCCTCTAGTTTAATATGTGTGTCATGACATTTAGTGATAGGAATAGAGGAATAATCTAAAATACATTCCGATGATCATCATATTTTTCTTCTTTTTTTCGCTTCTAAAACAACAGAATTTACAAAAACCTTGTCTGACTGAAGAAAGCACTGATTAAAATATCAAGCCATGTAATTTCTAACAGAATGGGGGCTTGTCATATTGCAGAATTTTGACAAAAGAAAGCTTTTAAGTAGAGACTCAGTTCTAGATAGGCGCTTACCTTGGCTGCCAGAGCCATGTATTTATTTCCCTTGGAGTTTTGCTGAATTAATCATTTCTCTTTGAAAGGGTGTCATTTGTAGCCAGTGGACTTTTCAAGCTGTGTTTATCTTGAATTTGCAATTCAATGGGAAGGAAGAAACTATATTTAAATATGGATCATTTCAGATTAAAAAAAAATAGGGCTTTGTTTAATGAGGAGAAAGAAACTATAGAATAACTTAGCTCAACATCCAGTAGAGTATTTTCCCATTCCAGTTCCAAATATTAATGGAAGTGTTAACTAAAGGCAGGTTGTGTAGGTTTCCCTCAATTTAGAGTCAGGAGCTGAGATAAAGAAGCCATAAGCTTGAATGTTGAGTATTCATGGTATTACTACAAAATCAGTTGTGGTTCTTCTTTAGAAACGACATGCTTTTCAGAGTTCTCAGTGTCTATGGATGAGTGTAGCAGTATGTGTTGATAGACATGTATTTGCAGTTTGATCCAGTGGAAGGGCCTGGGAGCACTGCAGTCAGGAGCACTGGGCACACAAGACTCTAGGTCTTGATCCTGAATACTCGTCTCTGCTAAGCTTAGCAGAAACGACTGACTTCAGTGCCGAGATAGGAAAAGTAGGTGTGTCTGAATGATTGGTGCCAGAAAGTAAGGAAGTGCTCAAGAATGATGGTGATATGTCAGAAGTACATAGGAGCTGCCCTGGTCAGGTGGCCCATGCACAGAGAGGGTGTGGGTTTGATTCTCAGTCAGAGCATGTTCCTAGGCTGTAGGTTTGATGCCCCAATTAGGGCACCTGCAAGAAAGTCTATCCATGTTTCTCTTCTCTCTTCTCTCCACCTTCTCCCTTCTCCCTTTCCCCTCCCCTTCCTTCTCCTCCCCTTGTTCCTCTTCTCCTTCTCTCCCTCTTTCTTCCCCTCCCCTCCCTCACCCTCTCTCTCCTTCTTTCTCTCTCAAAAGCAATGAAAAAGTGTCCTTGGGTGAGAATTAAATTAAAAAAAAAAAATGCACATAGGAGTTCATCTAAAGGGAGCTCTATTGGCCAAATCTGGAAAAATTTGAGCATGAAAATACATGATAACCATAACAAATTAAAAACTCTTTGAATAAAATGAGAATCCTTAAGTTTATCCTATTATAAATAAAAACATGAGTTATAAATGAAGAGAAATCTTTTTTTTTTTAATAGAACATTGCCAGCCAAGCAATACAGAAGGGATTGGGAGATCAGAAAATCACATTATGATGGTAATTAATTCTTCCAGAAAATTCTAGTGGGTAAAAACTTGATAAGAGAATGGCATATTTTCATAAACCTGAATGGAACTCCCTCCAAAATATTAATTGAGATGGGAAAAAGTAGTTTAAAGTGGAAAAGGTTGGCAAGGGATCCAAGTTAATATCACCAATGCTGGGATAAATTACTATCAAGAACCACTAGTAGGAAGCTTTACTCCTGTGATATTCCTGCCAAAATGTATAACCTAAATTCAGGTGTGAGAAAACATAAGACAAACCCAAAATGATGGGCATTCTATAAAAATTTAGCCTGGAATTTAAAGTGTCAAGGAATAGAAGTAAAGAATGAGAGTTGTTCTAGATTGAATGGTGCATAAAAACTAGATATGATAGGATTCAGAACTGGGTCTTCTGGATGTAAAGACAGTATTGGCACAGTTGGTAAAATCTTATTGGAGGTAGTAGTTAATATAAATTTCCTGATTTTGAAAGTTAACTGTGGCTATGAAGGGAAGTGTCCTTCCTTGTTTTTGTAAATGAAATACTAAAATATCTGGAGAGGTTAGAAATTATGTTGGCAGCCTACTTTCCAGTAATCTGTTTGTGTGTGGAGGGGGGCGGGGTTCTTCCTACTATTCTTGCAATTTTTGTATAAATTTGACATTACTTAAAAATGAAAACTAAAAAAATAATTAGTTGGATAAGTAATGGCTTGGAAGAAGAGTTTTACAATGAAGAAATGAAAGTGTAACTCAGAATTATCCCCTAAGTAGTAGTTGTACATGTAGTTGAAACTTGAAAATAACTGACAAAAATAATTCAAGAGATTTTTAGTTCTATAGGAAGTTTACAATTAATTAATTAGTCTAAACCTGAAAATAATATTGGACGTCAGTTGAGAAGAAAGTGATTTCAATTTATTTTTTTTAAATGGTGATTACCAGAGGGAAAGGGGGAGGTGGAAGAGAGTACAGGGGGGATAATTGATGATAGAAGGAGACTCGACATGGGTGGTGAACACACAGTACAGCACACAGACGGGTGTTAGAGAATTGTACACTGTAACATAGACTTTTATCAACAATGTCACCCCAACACATTCAATTTAAAAATTCAAGCAAGTAAGCAAATAAATAAAATATTCGTGAAACATTTCCAAGCCAAGGCTCTTAAATATATTTTTGTAATTAGATCAAATATTTTGACTTGAATGTAAAACTAATTTAGGAATAAAAATGAGAGGGTAGGGTAAAAGATCTCCCCATCCTGCCCAAGAATAACGGCGCTATTAGGGACCTAGGAGCAGAAGCATGTGTTTCAAATGGCATCTCTAAATTTGCAGACAATTGACAACTCTTGTAGTTGGGAAAAATCAAACTGATGGATTCTTATTTTAAAAAGCACTTTCAGAACTATTGTTGACCAAAATATTGCAAATAAGCCTAATGTAAATATGTAGATAAAATTAATCCGGTGGATTTACAGAAGACTGGCTCACACGATATCAGTTATATGATCGCAAATGTGCACAAAGAGATTAAAATTAATTTTCTGAAGTCATCGGTCCTATTCCTTGACAGGCCCCACAAGTATAAAGTAATTTTGAAAGAATGAGCTGACTGTTTCCCTAATCAATGGGAGATACTCTTAGGATGCTCTTGATAGTTACCGTCACTCAGCCCCATGAGGTGGAACAGGACAAGGACTGGAGGAAAGGTTGGCGCTTCTGTTTGTCTTCAGGACCAGGACTAACCTTGTAAGCTTTGTGCTATAACTTCCTCAGTCTGATCCCAACACCTTGTGTAGCTGTAGTTCTATTTTTCCTCCAGGAAGCGGCCATTTCAACCAAATTCTAGACACTCAGGTTGCCCTTAAGCGCTGTCTTCATACCAGCACCTGATGCTCGCTGATCTTCCATCTAAGACTCTTCCTTTACCTCGCCCCTTGCCCACTTCCAGGGCCCAGCTGTTTCAGGCCTTTTCTTGGAACCTGCCTGCACCATGCTGTCCAGACCCACCTTCTCCCTCTGAACACTCACAGCCTGCGATGTTAGCAATGGTCACGCACTGCATTGTAGAGATCCCGGACTGCTGTCTTACAATTCAGCTCAGTCTGTGCTCCCCCAGCTGAACAGGAGATTCTTGAAAGCAGTGTCCTTTTATTAACCCAATGTCTACCATGACCTAATACAGTGCCAATAGCTATAGAAAGTAAACTTATTTTCTCTTCCAGTGTGCTTTTGTATTTAGGTCAACTTTTGGATGAATTCGACAGTAGCGCAAGCAGAAGTATCAGTGCGTATTACTAAATGGAAGTGAGTTAGAAGCACCCAGAAGTGTGGATGGGAATAGAACATTTGGGAGAACATCAGAGGCAATAACAGTGCCAATAACAATGAGACTCCTACGGCTATTATCTGAGACCATGTCTTTGTATGTCATTATATGAACTCACTGTAGACATGTAGAGATTATTAACGCTCATGTTAATGTTAAGTATTCTTCTAGTTTCCTAAAAAGTAGATTCTCAAAGCATAAATTCCAATTGTCAAGAGTATAATATAAAAAAAAAAAAAACCTTGAATCATCTGCATTTCTAATAGAATAGGTTAAATTTCTTATTTTATAGCACTTGGTATTTTCTAATATATGTTTATTCCACAAGCGGTACCTTACAGTGCTCCATTTTATCCACTTTATACTCACTGATATAATAGCTCACATTTTACCAATAAACATGGGAACTTCTATTACATTATCCAACAGTAAATAAATACGTTAACTTTCTGGAAGTTAATGAGGACATTGTTATTTATTTCATTCAAAGGTGGGGATCTGGCATGGTTAAAAGGAATTCACAGGTTATCCAATAATCTAAATAGTCACTCTTCTGGCTTTGGTTTAGTACCATGTTTCATGATCCTGCCTCCACCCAGCACTCCCTCAGCCAACCCAGTGTCAGCACACCAAACTGTGTGGACTGAGTGAACATCCACAGCATTCAGCCCACTGCCCACCTGTGGTGGAAAGCGTTGTTTAATCAGCAGTGGAAGGTCTTGAGTGTTGGCCACAGAAAACAAAATAGAAAGAAGAGGCAGGCCTCCATAATACACGCTGTTTTGGAGGTGCTTCAAGTGAGCGTGTGCATTAAGGAAGGCCGCTGATATCTTATTCTCTTTGTTGACGGCAGTCATTGAGATACCCAACAAATTGATACATAATTTTCAGATTATTAATGCCAAAAGGAAAAAAAAAACTTGCTATAAAATGTCATGGGGAAGTGTTTATTTGGGGGAATGCTGAGGAATTAATTTCTAAAATTGTTTCTGGGAATATGTGAACTTTAATTATGCTCAATAAATGTTTATGGATGCTTTGGGCAGAGTGTTCTTTTAAATCCTCATCGTATTTGCTTTTTAGGTAGCTTAGAAAATACAGGACAAAGTAATGGCTGCTGTAGTTCAAGTTGTCTGACTTAGGATATAGATTGAGTTTTAAAGAACTAAAAATGATGGGCAAAGGGGCTTTGGTACTCTGTGGAAGTCACCAGAAAACCGGCATCGTAAGTTTGCTGGGAGAATTGAGGAAAC
This sequence comes from Noctilio leporinus, assembly GCA_004026585.1. Taxonomy (NCBI): domain Eukaryota; kingdom Metazoa; phylum Chordata; class Mammalia; order Chiroptera; family Noctilionidae; genus Noctilio; species Noctilio leporinus. Next base: position 15,621 of record PVIW01003454.1, on the reverse strand, counting down.
ATGAAGCTCATAAGGAGTTTCTGATGCTTCTTTTTAATTTTACTATGTTCTTTTGTCTTCAGGTACAGTCGATGATCATTTTTTATTTGGTAGCTAACATTGTGGCTTGACGTGAAAAGAGTATCCTCCTGCTTTGGAAAATAAAAATTTTCTGTTTGGAAACACCTGCCCTACAACACGGAAAGACTCACTCTCATTAGTGAGTGGTAACGACGATACTTGAAGCCTCATGGCTGTGACCAACAGCTGATGTTAATCACTCATTGAGATCCTTAGAGGATGTCATTGTTCACAAAGGAGAATTTCAGCACAGTTGAATTTTATTTATTGATTGTAGAGAGACGGGGAGAGAGAGGGGAGAGAATGGGGGAAAGGGTGGAGGAGGAGAGCGGGAGAGAGAGAAAGAAAAGAGAAAGGAAAAAATAGATTTGTTCTACTTATTTTTGCGTTCATTGTAGCTTCTTGTATGTGCCCTGATAGGGGATTGAACCTGCAATCTTGGCGTATCAGGATGATGCTGTAACCAACTGAGCTACCTGGCCAGGGCCTAGTTAGATATTTTTGAGGATTAAGTGGACTTAGTCATTGAATTATTATTGTATCAATATATACCTTTCACATGCTTCATGTTTTTGAATGCTGTATTCTTCTGAATTTAAGAAAGATAAGAACATTAGAAATACTGTGTTTTAAAAAAAAAAGAGAAAGGGTGATCCTGGAAATCTCACAGATCATGCTTTTCTGTTCCCATTTACCACCATCAAACTTCTAACTCACAGGTGCCCTACTTGTTGGGGGATGACTCTGGGGGTGTAGTGTCTAAATATAGGGGTGAACTTAGAAGCTAATATACCATCCTTTAATTTCTTCCTTCTTAGGAATAAGAGGTAAAGTAACTGTCACTCTTCTTGAGTAGTGATAGACATCATTACAAGGCATATCAGGTTACACAGTCTCTAATTGAATATTTTTAGAAGACTTACCTGATTTCCATTGCTTGTGCACTGTGTTCACCCCTCGGGAACACCAGAAATTGGGTAATTCTCTATTTGAGATCTAGGAGATTGAACGCTGGGTGACTCCTCAAAAACTTTGTGACGCCTCCTCTCTGACACCTCTGTGCGAGATTGAGCAGACTGTAGCCAGCTCTCACACTAGGTGAAAGCAGTGAAGCCAAAAGTATGACAGCCTCTTATCTAGTATCAGAGTGTCTGTGCCAGTGCCCATGCCTCTGGGGAAGGCGAGTCTCTGATCTCTCCCTGAATTCAAGCCAGATGTAACCACAGTAGATCATTCTGAGGGTTTAAGGAATCAAATGTTGCTCTAGTTAAATATTTTCCCACCCTTGCCCATTGATTACAAGGCTTGGTCAGGGGTGTCAAACTCCTTTTCACCGGGGGCCACATCAGCCTCTCGGTTGTCTTCGAAGGGCTGAATGTCATTATACTACTCCTTAACAGTTAAATGAGTCGGGTAGAAACAAGGTGCCAGGCTAGATAAAATAAGGTGGACCTTGTGTTTGCCACCCATGCTGTAGGTGATCTCTGACATAGCAGAACTGAAAAACAAAGTGTAGGTTTTAAATGATTATCCATACTCGGATTTCTCTTCAGATGGTATCAATCTTTCACCTTTTAAATGATTATCCACCCATACTGACTACTTTTTTCTGAAGCTTCTTGAAAACTAGTGGTCCTGGCCCTGGCTGGCAGCACAGTGGATAAGGCGCCGGCTTGCAAACCCAAAGGTTGCTGGTTCAATTCCCAGCCAGGGCACATAACTAGGTTGTAAGCCAGGTCTCCAGCCAGGTCCGTAGCTGGAAGCAGGTGAGAGGCAGCCATACATTTATGTCTCTCTCCCTCTCTGCCTCTCTCCCTTCCCCTCTTTCTAAAAATAATAAATAAATTTTTTTAAAAAAAGTACTGGTCCCCTATGAAAAGTAAATACACTGACCCTTGAATAACAGATTTAAACTGCACAGGTCCACTTATATACATGGATTTTTTTCAATAAATATTTACATTAGCATAAATGCATTTTCCCTTACGATTTTATTAATACTATTTCTCCTCTATCTTTGCTGTAAGTATACAATATTTAATACATATATAAAATAGGTGTTAATCAACGTGTTAATCAACAGGTTATGTTGTCAGTAAGGCTTCCGGATAATAGTAGGTTATTAGTAGTTAAGCTTGGGGAAGGCAGAAATTATATGTGAATTTTCAACTGTACGGGGTCAGCACCCCAAGGCCCCATGTTTAAGCGTCAGCTGTAGTTCATTTTGGAAAGTACATTGACAGACGGTCCAATTTGAACAAAGTATTTCTACTTTGATTTTCCAAGGTGCCTGCAATTCCACTTTTCAAATTCTTTATTATATTTGAGGTCTTTGTGTTTGGGGGCAGGGGCAAGGCTTCCTTTCAAAATCTCATATCGCTTCCTAAAGAAAACTTGAGTTAATAAAGCACATATAGCCTGTAGATTGCCTAGATGTTTGTGATCAGAGAAGGAACCTAAGAGTGGCCGCGGAGCAGTCTAGTGCAGATGTGGGGGTGACCGCCGGGAAGGGCTTTTCTGATTTCGGGGAGCCCAGGACACCATCTTGCGTATGAACCTGCTTGTTCGCTGGAGCCACTGGGAGACCCTCTTCTAGAAAAGATTTTGAGCTCTTGTCTTGAGCAGAGCAGCAAAGGGCAGAATCAGCACCAATGCCTCACAGTTAATGTGTATAATTAACCACTGAAGGTTGGCTGCTGGCTTTGTTCCAGTGACTCAACCAGCGCTATCTCCTCATGCTACAAATGCCTTTCATTGAGTAGTAATGAATAGCTCTGAGTAAAGAATTCATAATAAAAATCAGACACTTTAACCAGAGGGTAAAAATAAATGTTTTTGTTTTTTTTTTCAAATCTTCATTGTTGTTATAGTAACACCTATATTTTTCGAAATAGTACTGGGAATTTACTGGCCCATTTTAAATTTACCTTTTAAGTCTTTATAGTGCTTTGAAAATAAACCTTCAAGAAGGAGTTTTCTCCCTTGTGTAGCCTGCTGCAGCTGAGTGTGGAAATGCATTTCTCAATGTCGCTGTGTTCTGGTGTGGTGCCATCCCCTTAGGTTTGTCCTATAGGCTGTCTGACCTTCTAGCATGCCACAAAGCCACACACATAGTTAGCCGAGTGGCATTTCTGATGAGGGGCTCTGTTCTGTAAATGGTGATCCATAAGCTGAGGGCACTATTTTAAAGATTCACAACAAAAGCACTAGCAAATACGCATAATCCAAACTTCAAAAGAAAAGGACCTGCTTCTTATCTATGGACTTTCCGAGAAAGGTCTTCTTTTCTAGGTTATACTTCAGATGTGTTCAGTATTATGTGAAGTCTCGACCGTTAAACTGCTCAACATGATGTCGGCAGTAATGTATTATGTATCAATGTATTAATTGATTTTACACTCAGCAAGCATTTTGCCCAGCCTGTTTTAAGGCAGAAACCTAGATTGAAGGACTCCAGATGCATAAAAATGGTGGTTGTCTACTCAACATGTGGCAAGTGTAAGATGCAAATAAAACAAATTGGAAATTCCTATTGCTTTGGATAGTAATGGTGTTTCAGAGCCAGATAAACTGTGGTCAAAACAGAGTTATAAAGGAGGTGGCTATTGACATAGGTCTCAGTGATAGAGCTGAGGTAACAAATGACTTAAGTGGCCAGGAAGACACTGGACACAGAAAATAGCAGGAGAAAAGGAGTAAAGAGAAAACATCAGGCAAATTAGCATGAGCACGGTGGAGGGGAAGTGCAATGCCCCTGGCTGATGGTAGCTGATTAGAAGAAATTGACTTGTACATTTCATAGAGGATCATGCATCCTAGGCTGATTGTTCAAATCCCCACTTGATGCAGTCAGCACCGAAATGCTAGTGAAGGCTATTGAATATTTATATGAAATAGTTTGGAATATTTTATGTGACCTATTTCAGAATATTTCTGGGTTCCATAGACTTCACTGAACCGGAGTTGGAATGCCTAATTAAGGTGACTCCAATAACAGCAGAGGCAGGGTGTTGAGAGGGTCTGGTCTGGAATGATGGATGTGGGCAGAGTGCGCCTTGACCTTGCTGTCGCTGCGTTATTGGAGTGCTGAGCATCACCGGCGCCCGCAGGTGGGCTGTCCTGATAGACAGGGCTCTCATTTATTTGAGTTGACCCATTTAAAGCTGTCGTCTGACTCGGGAAGGTGGACTGCTGCGTGTGCCTTGTGCCCATGATTTGTTGTTCTCACTCAGATACACCCAGAGGCCCAGTGGGAGGGAAATGCACAGAGTGATGGGCTGGCCCCTTATGGCTCTGCTTTCTGATGGTAACCGAGGACTATTGTGTCACTAGCGTCAGGTTCTCTAACAGCATCTCTTTAAGCATCATTTGTAACTGGGGAGGGGCTGGGCAGAGGAACCCTAGCTTCGGAAGTCAGTGGGGCATCATCAGCATGCACTGGGCAACAGAAGAGCAAGGAGCGGAATACACTTCCAACAGTGCGATGTGAGATGACAAAGAGTGAGGTCCCACTTTCTTAGCAATGTTACTCCTATGATGCATTTCATATTATCATTGTGTGGTGTTTTGTGCAACTCTGCCCAGTGTCCCAGGTTTACCGCTGTAAAATTTTGACATGAAACCTAAAATGATTAAGAGATTACATAACAAATGAGTCACTCAAGTTCAATGAGCAGCCTGGAATTCTAGAACCTGGTCTGTTTTCCTAGTAATCAGATATGCCTCCTTGCTGTTTTTATTTACTAATTCTATAGAGAAGACTATTTAAAAGGTAAAAGTAAAATATTGATCCTTGAGCAATGCTCCTTCATGTGGTTTTTGTTTATTTTTTAACCGGTTTTTAAAAGATTTTATTTATTATTTTTAGAGAGAGGGGAAAGGAGAGAGGCAGAGAGGGAGAGAAACATCAATGTGTGATTGCCTTTCACCTGCCTCCAGCTACAGACCTGGCTGGAGACCTGGCTTGCAACCTAGTTAATGTGCCCTGGCTGGGAATCGAACCAGCGACCTTTGGGTTTACAGGCCAGTGCCTATCCACTAGCCACCAGCCAGGGCATGTTTTTTAACCAGTTTTTTAAATGACATGTTTTCCAGACCACTGCCGTCCTTACCAAGGTAAACTATAGTAGGGCGATGGTTCTCTTGCCAGGGTCATTTCATTTCTAATTATTTGTTCTCAAGTCAAAATAGTATTATGTCTTTCATTTGACATTTGTTCACAGTGGATTTGGGGTCAAGGAAAAGCCTTTCCAACTCAATCGGTTTTAAAAATATCCCTCTCCCTCTTCCTACTGGTTTAATTCACTTTTGAACTGCAGGATATTTGCCTTTCTATTAACCAAGCCTGATGTTGTTTTATTTTTGCTTCTCTTGATAGGTTTGTCTCTTCCAATGTTGTCTCAGGCATACAATTTTCATTGTTCTCCTAAGCTCAATGCCCCCCTCCTTGAAAATTTGACAGTAAGACTGTCTTTCTTGTCCAACATAGATGAAGTTTTGAGCTGTAGAGGTTTCTGGAAAGGGCTCTCCAGGACACCATCAAGGGTACCCATCCAGCTAACACTGATGTCTTCATGAATACATTTTGAATGTGACCAAACAACCCTGTTTTTCTCCTCTTAATTTTAATCTTTTATTACTAAAATTAGTATTTTTAATCCCCTATTCACATACAGAAGCATCTACTACATTATTTTGAGTATTTCAGCTACTCTCTCTGTCGGCCTTCCAGAGTTCTGTTATTTCTTTGTTACAGTTCAGTGACCAGAATGGCAAGTAGTGTCCCATAGAAACATTGTCTTTTACCACAGTGATAAAGCTTCCTTCTCATTTTCCTGGCCTGGCTTCACTGGAAAGTCTGTGAACCACTGCCTGACAGAACTCATCCACGGTGTCTTCTAGATCTGCCCTCAGTTATAACAAGTCCACTGTACCAGGAATACAAGTTTGGAAGGCCGAACTTCCTTCGAAAGTCACCATAAATTGATCATGTCAAAGTTTTCTGTGAGGCATATTTTATTGTAGAGTTTTCTGACTGGACTAGATTTTCACTCTACTAAAGTATTTAGAGTTGACAACCAACAAATAATAAATTATACATTTTTTTTCTGTTCACCATTCACATAAATATCAAATAAGATATATGAAGGCTTTTTTGTTAGTATGTTTATATCAAGAAAACACAATAAACTACTGTTCTGCCCATGACAAATATTCACAATAACCATAATGTAATTTGAATATAATTTCTGTGGCATTTTTCCCAAGTTGTTTTTGTTTTTCAAATTGGAAAACAGATAAATAATTTTTTCTGAGCCTAACATTTAGTTTTCTAATCAATAAAGTTTATTATATTCATCAAACATAGTAATGGTCATGTTGCATGTTTCTAATTATATGTAGTGTATATATTTGGTTTTCAGTGATTCTGCTGTTTAATATAATCGAGTCCATCAGTTTGCCATCAACAGAATCGAGAATCATCAATCATCTAGTCACATGCCAACATGTGTTTAGAAACTTCATATCATTTTGAGATAAAAGAAAAGAATCTTCCGTAAGAGACAGATTTTGAAAGTTAAAAGACATGCCTTTGCTCAAATATGATCAGGCATACAATATGATCTTCATTAATTTGTTCCCTTTTTAAATAATTATAGATTCACCTGCAATTGTAAGAAATAATGTAAAGAGATCTCCTGCCCCTCTTCTATTTGGTTTCCCTCAATGGCGTCACCTTGAAAAACAATAGTGTAGTTGACAACCCAGATATTGGAGAACATTTTGACAGTTGCAGAGGGGTGAGGGTGGGGAGATGGGGAAAAAGTGAAGGGATTAAGAAGCACAGATTGATAGTTACAGAACAGTCACGTGGATGTAACGTACAGAGCAAGGAATAACTCCATAATATTCTAACATCTGTGTATGGTGTCAGATGGGTATGAGATTCATCAGGATGATCACTAGGTTCGTTATATAACGTGTAATGACTGGGGTGTGCACCTGAAACTAATGTAGCATTGTATGTCAACGGTCATTGAAAAATAAAAAATGATTTAAATTAATAAGTATTTCCATCACCTACTTCTCTTCCATCCGACTTTTCTGTAACCCCTAGCAACCATTAATCCATTGTACCCATGAACCAGAGCATCTGTTCCTCACTGAGCCCATTCTGCTAGGAAATGCCATGCTTCTGTGTGACCGTGTCACCTTCTGTGACTTCTAGTCTCCTGCCCTTTGTGGCCTGCGTCCCATTTGCTTCTGGCTGCTTTTAAATCCCTTGGTCACCACTGGAGATGTAATTGAATTCTCCCTCAACCAAGGCAAAATGGGAAAAAATCTCATGTCTTTCCCCACACTAGGCTTCCTAACTTGCAGGTTTGGTCAAGGGACTGGTCTCTGCTGGCTGGATGTAAGCCAGGCTTCTGGTCCTCTCCTTACTACCCTAATCTCCAGTCCTCATCCTACATGAAGGGAACTCTTTGTCTCATTTAGAATTTAAGTCCAGTCTTTAGGTAGCCTCTATTTTTCTTCACACCCTTATTATTAACACTTACTGTCCAGCATCTAATGCAATGACAGTCATAAAGTAGCCTGTCAGGGGCAAGAAAAATAAGAATGCACACTGGAGTAAGGACTGAATTCAGAAATGAAAGCAAAACTGGATTTTCTAAGCACATTCTCCTATATCTTGATAAGTTTACAATTGAAGAGAGAATTGATTTTGGGTGATGGGACTGTTCTATATCACAATTGCAGAGGTTACATCAATCTGTACAAGTGGTAAAAGTTTTAAATGACTCCCAAAAAAGGAGTGGATACAAAAGCTAGTTAAATCAGCCTGTGGTTTAGCTGATAATATTATACAGTGTCAAATTTCTGGCTTTAAAGTTTACACTTTGATTATGTGAAACGTAGGTAAATAGATCACTTCTGAGTAGAAAGAAATGATAGTAGAATACTAATATCTTAACTATATAAATAAGATTACTAAAGCCCAAAGTCTAGTTTTATGCTATCTTATTAAAGTAACAAAATATTACTGAATATAAATTACTCTGAAAACTACCTTATGAATAATGGATGCTGGCTCCATTGCTTTGATCTCTTGATAAGATTTATAAAATGGTTTAGACATTTATTTGTAATATAATATTTACATAATATGTATAATTCAAGAAAAATACCTCCTTTATTTTCATAATATGGTTAAATATGGAAATTAATATATGGTTTAAAATAATGCTTGCTTATTATTATAATGTATATTTTCCAAGGGAGGTTAAGTTATTTCCTTCCAGGATGCTGCCATGCTGCTAGTTTTTCCTCTCGATAGTTGCATAGGATATTTCTTAACAACTTGAATAAAATAGAACTGAACAGCACCATCTTATTCTCAAAGTCACCTAATAGCTCTTTTGGCTATTTTAAAACATTTCTTCAAAAGGACATATTCTAAATTAGTTCTTATTTGTCCCCCAGAAGCTCTAGTTTTGTATAATTGGCTATCAAAACCTATTGCTTATTAGCTTTGCTTCAGGGATTTACCAAAAAAAAAAAAAAAAAAAAAATTCCAGAAAATTAATACAGACCTTCTTCATCTGTCTCATCTCATCTGAATGTCCTGGGGAGGAAAACAACAAACAAACAAACTTGCTTCGGATGACTTTTGCTACAATAGCTTAAAATCAGAAGGTTTCTTTAACTTCAATGCACCCTACATTTTTCATGTTCCTTTTTCCCCCATCTCCTTCATTGAGAAAAAATGTGTTCAGAGGTTCAAGTGATGGTCATCTATTTGAAGTTTTAAATTACTCCAGAGCGGGGAGGGGAGAGGAGGAAGCAAAGAAGGGGAGCAGTTTAGTCAAGGAACTAGCATGGAAGAACCATGGACATGGACAACAAGTGGGATTGACTTTGGGTGGGGACGGGGGAGAAAGGGACAGAAGGGAGGAAGAAGGGGGGGGTGGCGTGTGTAATACAACAACAATTAAATTAAATTAAAAAATAAATTATTCTGTTCAGAAAGCAAATAAAACTTTCATATGTACAGGAGAATATAGTGAGGCGCTAAGATAATCATCATGTTGCACAAGAAGCGGGACATCTTTGATGAGAAAGCAAGCATTCAACATGGAGACTGCAGTGTGGATTTTCTGTACACCGGGACCTATGACTGCCTACTTGTCCCAGGTGCCAACTAAAAAGAATCGGTGGTTGTAGACACAGGGCGTCAATAGAACAAACATGTTTGTTCGGCTGAGTCAATGCTGTTAATTCATTGAAAAGAATCCTTTAAGTGAATCACTCAGCATCCTATAAAGAAAACAAAGGGTGGTAATTGTACAGATTATTCTTTTCATTTCATTGAATTGGGAACACGTGAGCAAAGGCAATGGTGTCTGTACTTTGAGATAAGTAATTAGGTTCTCACAGATTGAGATTTTAACTTGAATTTAGAAAAATCCTTTTCTGGGTAGAGTATAAAGACACTTGAAGAAGAAAGCGGTTGGACCTGGGACACTATGCAGAGAGCTGTAGAGGAGGGAGAGTTTGCAAGAATGCAGTGGCTACACGAGTGGAAAGGCATTACTGCAGGGACAGGACACCAGTACCAGGTGTCTTAGATGGGAGTGACAAAGATAAGTTACAGGTGTGACAGAAGATGCTGGGTTGGAGGATTCGGGGGATGGCAGTGTTAGCAAACACTGTGGAAAAATCATGAAATGGAGTAAGTTTTGGGGGCAAAGACTTTCTGTTTTAAATTTGAAACCTTGCACATTAGCAACATGACACCATTTGTACCTTTTATTGCCATCAGTTTGATATTATTTTAAATAACCTTACCATTAAAAAACTGAGAGATTAAAAATCAACTGGAAACATCATCCAGCTATTCAAATAAAGATGTCTGTTAGACCATTGGAAATTCTGGCCTAGATCTCAAAATCCAATTTGGGGCCGGTGTGAATGGATTTGGATCAGTGCCCGCTGTCGGGATTAGAATGAGATTTCCTAGAAAAGGACTGAGGAGTTAGGGACCTAAGAGAGTGCATCTGATTCCTGCCCCTGAATCCAAATGATATCTTAGTCTCACATACGGTAGAGAGAACGGGTGCTTGGAAGGGTCAGAATGGAGAAAGAAGCCTTGAATTTTGCCATTTAGTGAAGGAAACTAATTACAGGAAAATAAGCAAAAAGTGGGTAAGGAGACCTAAACTCTTAGATTCAGCCACTTCAGGAAGCTGGAGGAGTCAGTAAAGGAGGACATGGTGTTGGAATCGGAAGAAGTGAGTAGGGTTAAATGAAGTTGTTTTTTGCTTTTGGCTTTTTTTTTTCTTCTTTTTCTTGATATATATATTTTTTTTCTTTTAAATCAGGACGCTTGCTTTGTGGAGTGTGGAGGCAGGGAGAGTTTTTAGGGGAATAATGTAGCACTGGGGCCCCATGGAGACAGGGCTAATAGAAAATACAGAGAATGGAGTTCAATGAGAAGAAGAAAATAGTCCAAGTGGGACTTGCCCTTGATGGGCTATGAAAGGAAGTCAGTTGAGCAATGGGCTTTAGACATACTGCACTTGGTTTATCCATTTATCTGCTGCTTGCTATTTGGAAGGTTTGTAGATTGGGGTGATTATGAATAAAGCCCCGTAAAAATTCACATTGAGACTATATGTGACCATCGAGTATCATGGTTTTTCTTGGACACTAGGCTTGCTGAGTGTGTTGAAGAAGCTGCAAAATTGTTGTTCAAACTGGTTGTACCGTTTTTGCATTTCTGCTAGCAATGTCCAGCATTATCACTGTCTCTTTACCAGAGGATTTTTGTTATTGTTGGTTTTATATCTGAGTTTCATATCCATGAGTTCCCTTGGCTCATAAATCCCCAGGAGATGATGTAGACTGGCCCATGAAGTATGCAGGAGACACACAACATAGCTGTGGAAACCTAAACTCCCAAAACTTATTTTTTTATCATAAGCTTTGCCCCAGAGGAGATGTGATCTTTGTTGCACTGGATTGGAAACAAATGGACAACACATCTCTCTCCCCAGGTGTTCCCTCTGCAGCCACCTTTATAGAGGCAGCACTGCTCTAAAGAGGTGTCGAAATAGCAAGTGACCCAAGGGACCTGGTTTCGGGCACTGTGGGTTTCCGTTCCTAATTTATTCATCAGCTTGTTTATGATAATGCTGCTTCTCAGGTCATTTTTGTTACAGTTTTGTGATATCGTGACCAGTTCCCTTTCATTTTGTTTTGTGGCATGAAGTTTGTTTGTAACATTTTTTTTTTCTTTTCTTTTTTGAAATTTTAAATCTCCATCTCTAGTTACCTTCTCTTCACTTATAACATTGTCATTTGGGGGGTGAGCATGTAGGAGGAGTTTAGTCCCAATAGACACTTTCCAATGTTACTTACTTTGTAGAGAATCCTCTGTTTGTGCTTTATTTAATTTCATTCTTTTCATTATTTTCTTATACATTCTACATTCTTTGAATTTATTCTGATCACTTTCCCCCTCACTTCTGAAGTTTTACGCTTAGGTTATTGATTTGCACTCTTTTTCTACTATTTCAATAGAGCCTATAATTTCCCTTTAAATAGTACTTAGCTGTATGTCATATGTTTTGATACCTTACTCCTTTTTTTAACAAAAGATTTTATTTATTATTTTTAGAGAGAGGGGAAGGGAGAGAAGCAGAGAGCGAGAGAGACATCAATGCATGGTTGCCTTTCACCTGCCTCTAGCTACAGACCTGGCTGGAGACCTGGCTTGCAACCTGATTATGTACCCTGGCTGGGAATCGAACTGGCGACCTTTAGGTTCTCAGGCTGGCACCTTATCTGCTGTGCTACCAGCCAGGGCTGATACTTTACTCTTTTTATGACAAATTTGTTCTTAGGAATAATTAACTACCACATGGTTTGCTTTTTGACCACGATGCTGTACTTGTCCCTTTATGTCTGTTTGAATTTATTCAGATTTACACAGCCAGTTGGTGACAGAATTTAGATTAAAGCTGTATTTATTTGAGAGCTTATCTTTTTGTTTCATTACTATTTAGTCAATGTAACTCAACTCCAGTGTCTTCTGAGAATGCAGACTGTGTTACCAATTTTTAACATCTACTCTGACTTCATTTTTATATTTTTTCAATCCACCCTTTCATAATTTTAGTGTAGGATTTAAAAAATCTTTAGCATTAAATATTATTTTGTCTAAATATCTTCTTAGGAATTTTTTCTTTGGTATACCCACAAGTGAAAGATACATGCTTTCATATTCCATTATTGTGGTGGTTTTATTAATAAAGTGTTATTAAACTGTATTAATAAAAATACTTATTCAGAGGAACATTCTTTTTTTTTTTTAATTTTATTGTTGTTGTATTACATCCATCCCCTTTTTGCTCCCCTCTATCCCCTTCCCCACCCACCCATTCCCCCCAAAGTCAATCCCCCCTGTTGTCCATGTCCATGGTTCCTTTATACTAGGTTCTTGTCTAAGCTGCTCCCCTTTCTTGCTTCTGCCTTCCCCCTCCACCCAACCCCTTTCCCCCTGACCACTGAAAGCCTATTCCTTGTATTCATATACTTGGTTCTGTTTTGCTTGTTGTTAGTTTTGCTCATTATTGTCTCATAATGGGTGAGACCATATGATATTTGTCCTTCACTGACTGGCTTATTTCACTAAGCATAATACTCTCCAGTTCCATCCATGTTGTTGCAAAGGGTACAAGTTCCTTTTTTTTTTTTTTTTTTTTTTCTGCTATAAAGAATTCCATTGTGTAAATGTACCAAAGTTTTTTGATCCAATCATCCACTGATGGGCACTTAGGCTGTTTCCAGCACTTGGCTATTGTAAATAGTGCCGCTATGAACATAAGTGTGCATAGGTTCTTATGAATTGGTGTTTCAGGATTCTTTGAGTATAATCCAAGTAGTGGAATTGCTGAATCAAAAGGCAGTTCCATTTTTAGTTTTTTGAGGAAACCCCATACTGTTTTCCACAGTGGCTGCACCAGCCTACATTCCCACCAACAGTGTATGAGGGTTCCCTTTGCCCCACACCCTCGCCAACACTTGTTGTTTGTTGATTTGCTGATGATTGCCATTCTGACAGGTGTGAGGTGGTATCTTAATGCAGTTTTAATTGGCATCTCTCTGATGACTAGTGATGTTGAGCATTCTTTCATATGCCTCTGGGCCCTTTGTATATCTTCCTCAGTGAGTTGTCTGTTCAGGTCCTTTGCCAATTGTTTAATTGGGCTGTCTGTCTCCCTGGTGTTGAGTCGCATTAGTTCTTTATATATTTTGGAGATCAGACCCTTGTCTGAGGTATCATTGGCAATTATGTTTTCCCATCCAGTTGGTTCCCTTTGAATTTTGCTGATATTTTCTTTAGCTGAACAGAAACTTTTCAATTTGATATAGTCCCATTTGTTGATTCGTTCTTTTATTTCCTTTGCCCTTGGTATCAGTAAACATATTTTTGCATAGGATATCCAAAAGTTTACTGCCTATATTTTTCTCCAGGACCTTATTGGTGGCCCTGCTTATGTTTAAATCCTTTATCCATCTTGAGTTTATTTTGGTGTATGGTGTAAGTTGGTGGCCTAGTTTTATCTTTTTGCATGTTGCTGTCCAGTTCTCCCAACACCATTTGTTGAAGAGACTGTTTTTACTCCATTTCATGTTCCTTCTCTCTTTGTCAAATATTAGTTGACCATAGAGTCCTGGGTTAATTTCTGGGCTCTCTATTCTGTTCCATTGATCTATATGTCTATTCTTATGCCAGTACCATACTGTTTTGATGACAGTAACCTTGTAGTATTGTTTGAAGTCTGGTATTGGGATTCCTCCTACCTTGTTCTTCTTTCTCAAGATTGTGGTGGCTATTCGTGGGCGTTTTTGGCTCCATATAAATTTTTGAAGTATTTTTTCTATTTCTGTGAAGTCTGTCATAGGTATTTTAATTGGGATTGCATTGAATATGTAGATTGCTTTGGGTAGTATGGACATTTTAATGATGTTAATTCTTCCCATCCATGAACATGGTATATGCTTCCATTTATTTGTGTCTTCCTTGATTTCTTTCTTCATTGTTCTGTAGTTTTCTGAGTATAGGTCTTTTATCTCCTTAGTTAAGTTGATTCCTAGGTACTTTATTTTTCTCGTTGCTATGGTAAATGGGATTTGTTTTTTCACTTCTATTTCTGTTGTTTCCTAATTGGTATACAAAAATGCTTTTGATTTCTGGATATTGACTTTATACCCAGCTATTTTGCTAAATTTGCTTATTAGGTCGAATAAGTTTTTGGTGGAGCCAATCGGGTTTTGTATGTACACTATCATATCATCTGCAAATGATGACAGTTTGACTTCCTCCTTTCCAATTTGGATACCTTTGATTCCTTTTTCTTCTCTGATGGCTATAGCTAGAACTTCCAAGACAATGTTGAATAGAAGTGGAGAAAGTGGACAGCCTTGTCTCGTTTCTGATCTTAGGGGGAAAGCTTTCAGTTTTTGTCAATTAAGTATGATGTTGGCTTCAGGTTTCTCATAGATGGCCTTTATGATGTTGAGGTATGCTCCCTCTATTCCCATTTTGCTGAGGGTTTTTATCATAAATGGTTGCTATACTTTATGAAATGCTTTTTCAGCATCTATTGATATGATCATATGGTTTTTATCTTTCAATTTGTTGATGTGGTGTATTACATTGATTGATTTACGAAAGCCCACTGGATCATGGTGTATGATCTTTGTAATATACTGCTGAATCCAATTGGCCAATATTTTGTTGAGAATTTTAGCATCTATGTTCATCAGAGATATTGGCCTGTAGCTTTCTTTCTTAGTTGGATCTTGCCCTGATTTTGGGATTAGAATAATATTGGCCTGATAGAAAGAGTTTGGGAGCCTTCCCTCTTCCTGAATTGTTTGGAATAGTTTGAGGAGGATAGGAGTTAGTTCTTCTTGAAATGTTTGGTAAAATTCACCTGTGTAGCCATCTGGTCCAGGGCTTTTGTGCTTTGGGAGATTTTGGATGACTTCTTTAATTTCACTAGTTGTTATTGGCCTATTCAGGCTTTCTGCTTCTTCTGGGTTCAGTTTCGGTAGATGATAGCCTTTCAGAAATGTGTCCATTTCATCCAGGTTGTCCTATTTTTTGTCATAGAGTTGTTTGTAGTAATTTCTTACAATCTTTTGTATTTCTGAGGTATCAGTTGTGATTTCCCCTCTTTCAGTTCTGATTCTGTTTATTTGGGTCCTCTCTCTCTTTTTCTTGATGAGTCTGGATAAGGGCTTGTCAATTTTGTTTATTTTTTTAAAGAACCAGTTCCTGGTCCTGTTGATTCTTCGAATTGTAGTTTGAATCTCTGAGTTATTTAGTTCTGCTCTGATCTTGATGATTTCCTTCCTTCTACTTGCTCTGGGCTTTGTTTGTTGTTGCTCCTCTAGTTCTTGCAGCTTTGTGGTTAGGTCGTTTTTATAAACTTCTTGTAACCTTTTTTGGAAGGCCTGTATGGCTATAAATTTCCCCCTGAGAACTGC